>CAUYQV010012487.1:0-36235 GCA_963574575.1 Galagoides demidoff | reverse complement strand
GTTTAAAGTTTTCAATCCATCTAAAAAACCTTCTGGTAAAGAATGATCTAGTGTCTAGATCTTTTTTTCTCCAGTATGAGTATTCAATGATCTAGCACATGTATGATAAATCATATTTCCTAGGCCCACTTTGTCATATGATAAATATCATACATATACGACTTGCATGTTTTTATCTTTTTATTTTGTCTTTTGAGAAATTTTCATTGTGAAATCTTGGAAAGCCTTTTAAAGAAATCCATCAACAACAACTGGAAAGCATTAACTGATTTTACTAAACAAATTAAACATCCGTCTATTAAAAAATATTAACAGTTGAAAAAAAGGGTACAGACCACAGAACATAATTCCACCCTTCACATAATATGCACACGAGATAATCATAGCGTCCAGCTGGATGGGGGAGAAAACAGCAGCAGAAGGGAGGCCCAGCTCTGAGAAGAAGACGTACCTAGGCAGCTCACTGAGGATGTGCTCAAGGCCAAAAAGGGCTTAAAAATATTCCCACCCTACTAGGAATCTGGAAAAGATAAATAAACCACCACACTGCCCCTCTCCTACTGAGTGTGCAGAACAGGACAAGTATCCTGTGTCCCTGAGGGATCCGGGCTGCACGTTCGCTGAGGCTGTTGGTAGGAAAGTAAAATGACGCCCCTTTTGGGAGAAAACCCAGAAAGTGACAGAGCAGGGCTCGCTGTGCTATGCTGTGCGTATCCACGAAGCTACATAAGCACACGGAGGGTAACAGTCAGTGACACTCTGAAATGGCAGCTATCATGTTTCCTCTTGGGAGACACAGGCTGTATGGGGGGGAGGTGGCAAGATTTCCAAGTGTTAGTGCTATGTACATACTTTAATATTATTTGGATTTCTGTTACCATATTTCATTTCCATCATTAAAAACTCCAGAAAGCATAAATAAATGAAATGCATATGCATAACTCTTACACAATATCAGAAAGATGATAACTACTGGACAAATTATAATTTTATAAACCTTGAAAATGTCGTATACTGTGAATATTTGTCACATTTTTAAGGTTCTGTATTAAAAATACTTATAACCAAATATTGACCCATAAATACTTAATTTTTCTTTGTGCATAACTGAACTCAAATCAATTTGATATTTTATTAAATTACACATTTTAAATTTATAATAAAATAATTTGATGATGTGAATAATTTTATTTGAATATTTATGTGACATGCAGGCTTATATGACCTTTTTGGATGTTGTGCATTTTTTTTTATCCTAGACTATAGATAAAAATGGAATTTAGAAATGAAACACAAATACACTGCCCTCTCATTAATTTTCATCTGAGGTAGGTCCCTTTTGCAAGCATGAACATACATGGCATCTCAAATTGTTTTATTTGCACAATGTTCAGTCATAGCTGGAAAGATTAAAACGTTAAACTGCCCTGATCAGTGATGAATGAAACCACCTTGTTCGTTGTAGGATTCGTCACATTATCCAGGCTTTTGATTTGGTAATGAAAACTGACAGGTCCAGGTGAGAGACATTCGTTGTCTCGTTTGACAGCTGTAATTTTGATTTTGAATCGGGTTTTTTCTCAGAAGAAAAGGACATACTCATGTTCAAGTGCATTAAAATACTACCCATGAATTCATAATTGAGCCTTGGCAACTTACTTTACAACAAAAACAATTTCAGTATCCAACTGGGACTATAATCTCCTCTATCCAGCAATCAACTTAGCAAACAGGACCTCTCTCTCCCGGTCTTGTTCTCTTCCTCCCCTCAACTAAACACGTAACCATTTCGCTTCTGCTTCCCACGTGTTCCATGATCTTAGACATCACCCCCGTCCAGGCTGCATCCACCCTGACCAGAATTCTTCCGGAATTGTCTCAGGATACCACCATCACTGACCTCTCCGACTCTCAATTCTCCTAATATTTAGTTCCATAGAGTTAAACTTTAAATGTATAATCTTGAGTGTGTGTGTATGATGACGTATATACTTAAAATTTATTACTATCATGTATTGGATTTAATAGGTATATTGTACGCACATGATATAATCTCCTTAGTGTGAGTTCAAACTCCTGGGGAGTAGGAACTGACCAGGAATTTATCACCAATATAACATTTGACCTGGGATTCCAATGATGAGAGGAATTTTTCCAAAGTTGTGAACATGTAAAGAAGTTTTTAGGTAGAGGAAATCAACAAAATAACCAGGAGTTGATCAGCATGGTGTGTTCTGCAAATTTGTGGAGGTTAGCTGAAGTACAAAAATCAAAAGGGAATGATTCCAGAGAATGGGATAGGAATAGACACAAAGAGCCTAAACACCTTGCAGGTAACTGAGACGCTGTCCAGATGCCAGGTGTATGTTGGGTGCTTTCCCTAAAATACACACACATAAAATGTGCATTTTGTTTTTTTATTGTCTGCCAATTTAAATTTTTGGAAGTTTAAAATTTAAAGCTTTTGAGGGATTGGTAGCATAAAGATTTGTTTTGCCACACTGAAATATGTTTCAGAGAATAATGAATTTATGGTAAAAGACTACTAAGAAATCTGCAAACTGGGAGCTTTCAGTGTTTGGTTTGTGAGTCTTAGTCCATCAGGCTGACTGGTCTCAGGTATAACTGTAATCATTGTTCTCACTGCCCTTTCAACTAAGTCAAACAATCTCTTAAACCTCTCAAGTTTTTATTGTAACAAATAATACACAAATAGGATATTTAAACCCTTAAAAATGTATAGTTTAGGCAGCACCTGTAGCTCAAAGGAGTAGGGTGCTGGCCCCATATGCTGGAGGTGCCAGGTTCAAACCCAACCCCGGCCAAAAGTTGAAAAACAAAAATGCATAGTTCTCAGTAAAGGAACAGGGAATGGGACTTAGTTATAATGGTTTTTACCATTATGGGAATGATAAACTCTACCTGTATCTTCCCCATTTCCATAGCATTGGTTCAGTTTATTTTTAATGTTAACCTTTATCATGCTCTCGTTTTGCAGAAATATGATAAACATTGGGATAAATCATTTTCTTTCAATTCGGTGAAAGACAAATGTAGGAAAACTTTGAAATACTTTTTTTTTTTAAATATTTTTGCAAAATCCTTATGCTCCTCAAGCATTGATTGGAAAATGGCCATATTTGTAGCAACACTGTTAAGAAGTTTGCAAGACATCAGCATAGGGAGAAGAAAGACATTTTTAAATCATACAATGAAGTAAGAACTTTAGGTGTTAACAAATTAGTTTGCTGAGGCTAAATGAGGAACAGGGCAGTTCACATGCCTTGAATGCAGGTTCTTGGGCCTCCTTTGTCTGAGTCTTTTCTGTTTTTGTGTGTCTTAATCCTCCATCCTAAAGAATTCCAACATACTGTATCAGCGTCCTTGATGTTGGGTAGGTTATATATACAGTAAAACTCAAGAAATTATCACATTAAGGATAGCAAAAGTAAAATTTTACTGCATCTTTTACAACTACCCAGAAAATACTCCACCATGCATAAAGAAATAGATTAATGTAATTCAAATTATGTGCAGCTATATTTGTAGCTGTGCCTTGGGAACATTGGCATGTCTATATATGGATATAGTTACAGACTTGTGTGAGCACTGAAATGTAAGCCAGGTATTTTATTTCACTCCCTCCTCTCTTCAATTTTAGATGAGAATAAAAATTCAATTTTCTGTACATCACATTTCCTTTTCCTGAAAAAACGTAGGATTTATGAAGTTATTTTTATACAAAGTCTTCACAGTGTGTGAATTAGACTGTGTTGTGCTTGACTCGCATGAATCGAAATGAGCACCAGAACCGCTTGGTCTGTAACTGTGTCTGCGACTTGGCTCCTGAAGGGCGGTGCGGTAGGGCTGGGTTAGTGATTTCTGGGGGCTGAGGTGTGGGCAGAGCACCCCCTGCCAGGACTCCCCCAGTGTGTGAGGCAACAATTTTTCTTCATGGCATTAGGACAGAGGATGAAAAACAGATTGATCATTTTTAAGTGTAGCCGGCTACAAGTCAACTTTTATCAGTTTACATGAAATATGCACAGTTCAGAGTCAAGACTCCTGACTTTAGACATGAGATATCTCAATTTTACATAAAATGGTTTAATTTCATAAATGTTTTAAGTTTCTCACAAAATTTGATAAGTTAATGTGCCAACTTGCACTAATTCAATAGTAAACAAATGAACAGTTACCGATATGTGGCTTTGATTGATATTATCGTTCAGGACTCCGCCTCTGCTGGTTAAAGATCAAGTTCCTGTCAGTAGCTAACATTTTGTAGTCTTAATATTGATGAGACACTGTAACTTGTGTTCTACAATGACAATCACTGCAAATTCCTATCCATGAGATGGGCATTATCACTATTTCCATTTTGAAGACAGATGTCCTGGATAGAAGGCAAATGACTTAGCAAAGATCTCAGAGCCAGCAAATAGCAGGACTGCAGTGTGAACTCATGTCATGTGTCTGCAGATTTCAACTCCAGGGTTATCCTCACATTCTAACAGTTGCTACTTTTCCACTGAAATTATTATATATAATTTCTTTTCCTGCCTTTACAAATCAGTCTCTGTGTGAGTTTTTGAACATGGCATGCTTTGTTGTAGGGGATTTAATCTCACTGAGGTGCTGCAGAGACCAGCCGCTCATGGAAGACCCAGTCTGCTTGGTCTGTGCACATGGCTGGCTGCATCTCTTCACCTCTGAGGTTTTCAAGGTCCCGCACTGGTTATGATACCTGCAAATGAACTGGCATGTTACAATTGCAAGTGAAAGTACAGGTTTTCCTGATTTTTTCATGGATATGACATTTGATCTTGTCATTTTAGAAGCATTTTGTTCTAGCAATCCTTGTGACCTAGAAGTCATTGTGAAGCTCATAAATAATGATAATCTCTCTTTATTATTTTAAGCCTTATGTGGCGGCTATATTCATGGGAAAAGTGGAACAGTCCTTTCTCCTGGGTTTCCAGATTTTTATCCGAATTCTCTAAACTGTACCTGGACCATTGAAGTGTCTCATGGAAAAGGTAAGAACATGTCATAGATCTCAAACACACAAAATATTAAATGAGACAAAAACATGAGAAGTACTGTGAGAACAATTACGATAATTTTCTTGTATATATTTCAGATTGTTGATTTTTATTTTTAATAAGATTTTGGAAGAATTTTTTTAATTTTTGGAGCTACAAACCAATGTATATTTCTTGTTTTGCTCTTTATCAGATAATGAATGTTAAGATAAGCTTGAAAATTAAATATAATGGTAAGAAATAAAGGCATCAATTAAAGAAAATGTGTTGATTAAATGAAAACATTAAAAAGCAATTATCTAGATATCTAATTTACATGACAAATCCAGAATAATTTTTGCTTTTACCTTGCATTTTAAGTTTACCCAGTATTATATAGTCTAAGGGTGCCAAATAGAATAGAAATTGTATTCTTCATTTTGAAGACAAGTAGAGTGAAAACCAGGAAAATTTACATTTCATGCAGAAAATGTAGATTATAAACAGTGGTTTTAGGGATGTACCCTGAATCTTATTATGTGACTAAAGTAGTCATTATTAAGATTCTACTTAGAATTTTGATCATATAAGTGTTATGAAGACTTTTCGTATTGTATTATATCTACTGTGTTACACTGTGCAGCCATGAGTGCATTTTAAAGAAAAGTAAGTAAGGAAGAGACGTGTTCTGAAAGACTTTTCCCTAAAGAAAAGTAAGAGGAAGAGACGTGTTCTGAACGACCAGGGCTGTGCCATCATGAACATAAGTACACATATCACAATGACATATTCATAGTCAATTGTATTCATTTTACTCTAGAAATTCAGAAATACTGCATTATGAGTGTGTCCCCACCAGTACATAGGCACTAAGAGCAAATAAACTACAATTTCAAAGAAATTTTCCCTCAGTTACATAGACCCCTAATTGGGATTATCTGAAGGACAGTTGTTTACGGTACACTGAAAAGTTATCTGTTCATTTGTCCTTTTGGAACAAATGCTCTCCCAATACCAGAGTGACCATTCTGAATGTTCTTCATTTTCCATCCAGAACTCCTTTCTTTATCTGTCCATATCTACAGCCACATCTACACCTGCACCTGCATCTACACCTGCATCTGCATCCACCCCTGCACCTGCATCTACACCTGCATCTGCATCCACCCCTGCCAACTGCATCTACACCTGCACCCTCATCCACACCTGCACCTGCATCCACACCTGCACCCACATCTACACCTGCTGCTGCATCTACACCTGCACCCACATCCGCACCAGCTCCTGCATCCACCCCTGCACCCGCATCCACACCTGCTGATGCATCTACACCTACACCTGCATCCACACCTGCACCCTCATCCACACCTGCACCCGCATCCATACCTGCACCTGCATCCACAACTTCAGCTGCATTCACACCTGCACCCGGATTCACACCTGCACCTGCATCTACACCTGCACCTGCATCCACACCTACACCTGCATCTACACCTGCAGCTGCATCCACATCTGCACCTACATCCACGCCTACACCTGCATCTATACCTGTACCCACATCCACACCTACAGCTGCATCTACACTTGCACTCACATCCACATCTGCAGCTGCATCTACACCTGCACCCTCATCCACACATACAGCTGTATCCACACCTGCACCTGCATCCACACCTGCAGCTGCATCTACACTTGCACCCACATCCACACCTACAGCTGCATCTACACTTGCACCCGCATCCACACCTGCAGCTGCATCTACACCTGCACCCTCATCCACACCTACAGCTGCATCCACACCTGCAGCTGCATCTACACTTGCACCTGCATCCACACCTGCAGCTGCATCTACACTTGCACCCGCATCCACACCTGCAGCTGCAACTACACCTGCAGCTGCATCTACACTTGCACCCGCATCCACACCTGCAGCTGCATCTACACTTGCACCCACATCCACACCTACAGCTGCATCTACACTTGCACCCGCATCCACACCTGCAGCTGCATCCATACCTGCAGCTGCATCTACACCTGCACCCTCATCCACACCTGCACCTGCATCCACACCTGCACCCGCATCCACACCTGCAGCTGCATCCACACCTGCAGCTGTATGTACACCTGCACCTGCATCTACACATGCACCCGCATCTACATCTATACCTGCATCCAGACCTGTATCTAGACCTACACCCGCATCCACCCCTGCAGCTACATCTGCACCTGCACTTGCATCCACACCTGCATCCACACCTCCACTCTCATCCATACCTATACCCACATCTGCACTTACACTTGCATTCGCAGCTGCACCTGTATCTACACCTACCCCCCTACCTACCTACATCTAGCTCCATGTCAGTGCTCAGGTACACATAAGCATTTATCTTTTGTTGTTTATCCTCCCTTCTTCGTTTCTAAAGCCACTCTCTTAAACTTCAAAGTTGGATTTAAATAGTGAGATAATAGTTTAATGTTTTGATTCAAGACTTTGATGTCTCTAGGCCCAGAAGAAATTATTTTTCAGCAACTATTAATTCTACTGATCTCTCTCTCTTTGCCCCCTCCTCATCTCCTCTGTCTCATCTCTCACTTCTCTCTTCACATTTGATCCCTTTCTGTGTCTCTGTACCCTCTCTATCTCTCTCCCTCTTTCCCTCTGTTTCTCTCTATCTCTCTTTCCCTCTCTGTCTCTGTCTCTTTCTCTCTATTTCTCTCTGTCTCTGTCCCTTCTCTGTCTCTGTATCTCTCTGTCTTTGTCTCCCTCTGTTTCTCTCTGTCTCTTTCCCTCTGTCTCTGTCCCCTCTCTGTCTCTCAATCTCTCTTTGTTTCTCTCTGTCTCTGTCTCTCTGTCTGTCTCTTTCCCTCTCTGTCTCTGTCTCCTCTCTCTCTCTCTCTGTCTCTCTCTCTCTGTCTCTCCCCCACCCCACCCCCCATTTCTCAGGGGTTCAGATGATCTTTCACACCTTTCACCTGGAGAGCTCCCATGACTATTTGCTGATCACAGAGGACGGAAGTTTCTCCGAGCCCGTTGCCAGGCTCACTGGGTCGGTCTTGCCTCATACTATTAAGGCAGGTTTGTTTGGAAACTTCACTGCCCAGCTCCGATTTATATCAGACTTTTCCATCTCCTATGAGGGCTTCAATATCACATTTTCAGGTATGTTGGTCCTTTTGATGTTTCCCTCCTCTGGCAATCACATTGCCCTTTCTCCGAGTGACTGAACATGTGTGGCACATATGATGGGGGAGGAGCTTCTAGGTGATTTAACGCACAGTGACAAGGCAGGGCTCCAGGCTGTCACATTCTCATCTTTAATTACACATTTGTACCAGGTTTATGTTGCATCAGACATTCGTACTGGTTAAGTTTTTTTATTTATATGGCTGGTGTGACATAGGTACTAATTTTTTTTTTTTATACAGATGAGATAAAAGTTACACACACATTAAAAAACTAGTCAAGTCTGTGCAGGATAAATTTGGTCACATAAACAAACAGTTTTCAATGAACATATAATGGTTAGAATTTCTGCAGTGTCTTCAATATCACATTCTCTGCTACCCCCAGCAACACAAAGGGACCGACTGCTGTAAATTATTAATGAGTGTGAATAATTATATTACTATACATGTGTGTATATGATGGTCGGAAAAAAGTGTTTCTCTCCTCCCAAATCTAACGTAATTTCCATAAAATGGTCACTGAGTACCAAAATCACAACTGATTTCTTCTACTTTTAAGATCCCATAAATTCCTTAATAACTTTTGATGTCACTTGTGGGATTATTTGTTGTGGTATTTGAACATTTATCCCTCCTGAACTAAAACTAAAGAATTGCGATGGAAGGGTTTCTTTTCTATTCCAATATCTTACACTACCATTGTTCCTTGAACAATGTAGGGGTGTTAACAGCAACCCTTGTGAGGTAGAAAAATCTGAGTTTAAATTTTGACTCCTCAAAAATTTAACTGCTAATAGCCTAGACTAGTATCTAAATATAGTTTTTGTCATCAAGACATACCTAGCTTTTCAATTTTTTTTCAATACTTATAGACTATATGGTTCATCTGTGTGCTTTCTCAAATTATTGCAAATCTCAAAAAACCTTTATAATATATTTGTTGAAGTAAATCTGTATATAGGTGCACTGGAGCAGTTAAACCCAAGCTGTTCAATAGATAACTCTAATCGGAACTTAATAATTGCTCACTAACTACTGCATGATCATTAACATTATATACAGTGAAACATTACCTTAAAGAAAAACATTTCTTAGGGATTTTAAGATGTTCTGATCTATTATACATTCCCTTTAATGCTGCCCAGTTGCCATTTATTTTAACCTGACTTTGCTGATTTTTCTTGGTATTTCACTGCCAAGTGCAGCTTTCAGGACTGGCTCAGACTACTTGATTTCTTGGAAACTTGCTGCATTCAGGGGTAATCATGAAACTGGCCACTTTGTATATCAAAGACTTAAATCTTCCTGACACTAATACCTAAATCCCTCTCTGTGTGCGTTTTCCCCTGGTGTATATCAATTAGCATCACTATGAGACTGTTAATACTCCTCTGTTTTTCCTTTCATCATGATCCAAAATAAATTTAAATAGATACTCCAAAGAATGACAATGGCCGGGAAATGACTCTATGGATCTGTTCTGCGGTGTTTCCCCTGTGTCTGGGCAAACTCCATTCCTTTCAGCCCATCTGTTTCTTACTCTAGTGCTCTTGGCACAAGGCTGATAATAAGTCTTTCGATTACCTCTGTCTTTGTTTGTGCTGCTATAACAAAGTACCTGAGACTGGGGTAATTTATAAAGGACAGACTGTTATTTATTGCAGCTCTGGAAGCTGGGAAGTCCAAGATCAATGTGCTGGCTTCTGTGGAGCACCTTCTTGCCGTGGCCTCACACGGCAGGAGAGGAGAAGCCCTTTCAGAGTATCAGTGATCCACTCATGAGTGTGGAACCCTCCCGGCCTAAACACTCCCCAGAAAGCCCCTCCTCACTTCCCCTGCACTGGGGATCCTGTTTCCAGCGCATGAATTGGGATGACATGTTCCAGCCCTAGCAATTATCAAAAGTTTCAGGGGAACTCTGGAGCTGCTTTCCTGTTTCACACACAGCTGAGCAAGGAAGCCCTTACTGTAACTACAGTTTATTGGGAGAGTTTCCAACCTGTTTTAGGAGAGTTTACAAATATCTGTGGGAGTCAAATATAAAGTGGTAACAGTTTGTGAATATTTAAAATGGTTCATTTACTCATAACCAATAGAAAAATACTATAAAAGCTTGCAGAAAAAAGTCAGTTTCATCTTGGTTCCACATAAGCACAGACTGTCTTTTTTTTTTTTTTTTTTTTTTTTTTTTTGGCCAGAGCTGGATTTGAACCCACCACCTCCAGTATATGGGGCTGGCACCCTACTCCTTTGAGCCACAGGTGCCGCTCCAGACTGTCTTTTTAAAAGCAGAAGAACACACCTTTGATTGCAAAGCTCACTTTAAAGCTGACGTTTCTTTGGATGTGCTAGATGAACAATCTTATTTGGAAGCATCTTTGCCTTGAAAGTGGGCTGCGAACAGCTGCCAGTCACACTGATACAAACAAGTTTATTTTTTAAGTATCCAAATGAGTGGCAACTGTATTGTACAAATGAAGCATCTATCCATGTGGGGCCTTTTCTGTCCTTTATTTACAGAGGTATTTGTATGCTTTTCTATCTGTGTTTTTCCCTGTTAAATCAGTATATTTCTATATTTCTTAGAAGAGTTTATTATAGCAGTATTTCCTGATTGCATTTTCCTAGTCAATATCCCTGCAAATGTTTATAGTAATATTGTAGAGAAACAGCCCCAAATTCCAGTATGTTCAGATAAAGCTGTGTGGCCCAGCTCTGCACGGGGGTCTGTTACTGATCACTAGGCACAGTGGATACTCCAAGCTTCCTCTTCAGTCCTTCCATGTGTCTCCTTCTTGAATTCTAACTTGTAATGAATTTGTATACTTCCCTAGTCATTCCCGTCAAAACATGAGACCTTGTGCAACTCCCTGCCTTGCACACGTGGCTCCCTCTCCACTCCAAGGCCCTTTCCTTCCTCTTCATCAGGCAAATCTCCTCTCGCATAGGTCAGAGATGGCCTCTCATAGGCACCCTTCCCTCTCTCCCCTAAGCAGATTGTTTTTTCATCTATATTTTTCTATAACAACATTTTTATATTGTCAGGCACGACATCTCATGCCTATAATCCCAGCACTCTGGGAGGCCAAGTGGGTGGATTGTCTGACCTCAAAGGTTCGAGACCAGCCTGAGCCAGAGAAAGACCCTGTCTCTAAAAATAGCCGGGCATTGTGGCAGGTGCCTGTAGTCCCAGCTACTCAGGAGGCTGAGGCAAGAGAATCACTTGAACCCAAGAGTTGAGGATTGTGGTGAGCTAAGACACCACAGCACTCTACTGAGCGTGACAAAATGAGATTTTGCCTAAAAAACAAACAAAAAAAAATTATACCAAAAGTATGTAATTTTTCTGAGATTATTTTTTGTATTTGTCCCTTACATGATGCCATGAGTTTCCAAATGAGAACACCGTGCCTCCCTCCACTGTGGAAGCATCAGCTCCGTGGATAGAAGAGAGTTTTCTCATTCTCTAATTACATTTTATTGACCCGGAGAATATTGACTGACATAGCAGCAAACAGACAAAACACCTGCCCTCAAAGAACCTGTATTCCAGCGGGATGATCGTGGAGGGGAAGGCAGGAGAAAAAATGAAATAAGACAAGGGCAAAGATTTGGATAAAAATGGAGTTGCCGGGCAGGCACCTGCCATGCCCAGGCTGGGTTGCAAATAGAGACCAGTAGGGGTGAGCTCTCAGCAGAAGGAGGTGCAGCAAAAGTTTGGGGTACATGAGGTGGTCACTATGGCCACAGCACTGAAATTGAAGTGGAAATGAATGAAAGCTTTGAGATGCAGAAAAATCCAGAATCATAAAATCCACACAGAGGGAAACCAATGAAGCCCCCAGCAACACCAACGCACAGAACAATCAACTCTTTGCCAACAGGGCTCATCTTGATTGATCTTTCAATATCCCCTCTAAAGGCTTCCCACCACTCCAACCCTGGTAATATTTTCCTGGGCACACAGACTACCTCTCAATAATATTTGACTAAATGCTGGGCACTGCAGACTGGGGGTATAGCAAGATGGAGGAAGCTAAACTCATAGGCAGTCGCCCACACTCTCCTGGGTCCCACTGACAAAACACGGACTTAGTAACCATGTAATAACTGGGCCCAGAGACCAGTGACGGCCAGAGGGCAAGCACACCCACACTCTGCAGCAGGAAAGCATCGGCTCTAGAGAACAAGGCTGGTGCAGAGAGGGTCATCAGTGCTGCATCTGACCCATGCTCCCCAATGTAGCAATCTATCAGCCCTGAGTCCTTTTCCTTTTCCTTCTTTTTTTTTTTCCCCTGTAGTTAGCACCTTCTTCTTGACTAGTTAATAGAAATTTCTAGTACAATAAAAAATATTTTCTACCAAATTTCAATAAAGTATGATTTATAGATTGCACATTGGCAAAGAAAAACTGCATTGTTCCCCCGGAGGTATATTTTTGAGGTGAAGTCAGCTGGGGTGCACTTTCCACCAGCACAGCCTTTGGACGTTGCTTTTATGTCCTGTCTATGTTGAGGTGTCAGAAAGCACATTCGGGAAGGGCTTGTAACTGATTACAGCAACCAGAAGTATCTGTGAAATATTTCTGTATTATGAAACTCAGTTTTGAAATGCATCCCATTTCGATACGTTACATGTCTGTTTTTTTCTGGTATCTACTATTTTTACTTATTAACAGGGTGCACGAGATCTTCTGATGCACGCATACAATGCATTATTATCCAATCAGGGCATCTGGGATATTTATCAGCTGAAACATACATCAATCCTTTCGGAGGGGAGCATTTGCCATCTCTTCTCCTTTTTGAAATACACAATGCATGTTGCTCACTGTACTCATCTCCCTCTGCCCTGGACAGTGAGACTTATTCCTTCCATCTCACTATGCATTTGTACCCATTAACCAACCTCTCTTCATCACCCACACACACTGTTCCCAGCCTCTGGGAAGTACAATTCTTACATGGCTATTTAAAAAAAACCACCCAAACCCTTGTCCTGTGTCAGAAAAAGGAAATAGTACCAAGGCAAACACTCCATACCACAATCCGACTGCATCTAGGAAGATAAATATAAATATAGACTTTTATGTGTATGTGTGTAAACTCCAGGGCACCAGAATAAAGGTCTACACATCTTAGGGGCTATCGTGGAATTGCTCTAGCACCGAGTATGTAAAGTAATGTTCACTCAAAAGATGGCATTAATCAAATGAATACCAGTGTCAAAGAAAATGGTGGGACAACTTCCAGCAGGGAGAACTGGTGGGACCACGTATGATGAAGAGGTGCAGTTGAGTTTCCCCAAGTCCTCCCGACTTAACATCCACTGAGTTCACTACGGGAGACCTCACAGGGTGCCGTGCACTGTGGATAGCTGGCTGCACTGGGGGCACCTTGGGTGGAAACTGAACCACATGCAGAGACACAGGTGGGCACTTGGTCATTGTCATTCAAGCGGTGGTCTGCCGTGGTCAGAGCATCTGAATCCCGAGGGCAGCCCCTCTGAGCACCTCTCGTAACTGCAGAAGTCAAATGTGACTTGGATTCGTCCTTTGCTATCAGCGTATGTTAAGTATTATAATTTTAATAGGGTGTTTCCTTTTTAAAAATGTACATGCATTTTCTGGCACCATGTGTGTATATATACATATACATATATGTAGATGTGTAATTTTAATAACATATTTTACTAAATCTCTCCACCTGTTTCCTGTCTTTCTGTCTTAGAGTATGACCTGGAGTCGTGTGATGATCCTGGAGTCCCTGCCTTCAGCCGGAGAATCGGCTTCCACTTTGGCGTTGGGGATGCTCTGACCTTCTCCTGCTTCCCAGGATATCGCCTAGAAGGTGCCACCAAGCTTACGTGCCTGGGCGGAGGCCGTCGTGTGTGGAGCGCACCTCTGCCAAGGTGTGTGGGTAGGTGGTCACACGCTTTCATTTCATTCATCCATGGGACAGGGCAGGGCCCAGGACGGAGACAGGCCAAGGGTTTGACAAGGAAGGAAGTGTGAGGGTCAGGGGAGTGGACACACCACCCAGCCAGCAGAACATGGACTGTGGAGATGTCTGTGAGACCTTTCAGCTCTGAGATTGTGTGGTAGAAGACTGAAACTAAAGCATGTGTCAAGCATATTTATGAAAGGGAAGTAGACATTTTTAAACGTGTGTGTATCACATATACATATATTAAAAGAAAAAGACAAAAGCTAGAAGCCAAAATGTACATAGCTACATACAAATACTCATACAATGAAACAAAAAGACAATAAGAGCTGGCATCCGAGTGGCAATGACACAACCTCCGGCAGTCACGATGATTAAAAGCAGTGCGTCTCCCTGGGGTAACGGCGGTGACAATTTGAAATAGCACCTTTGTTTTTCTTGTCAGGAGAACTCTTGATGGGTTGGCTGTTGTATACTCCTAAAATGGGGGATGATCGGCATTTCAATGCTAAATTAGCTTTTCTCAGTGTGCTCTTGAGGAATTCAAGAGGTGATTCTAACAAGGAACAGGAAATTTCGTTTTGGTATTTTGAGATAAGGTCCTGGCGAGCATGCTGGCTCAGTGGGGCAAGCGGGGTGTGGCACTGCCACTCTGTGGCCTTTCAGCCTCTCATAAACCTCTGGTCCTCAGCCCCAGGGAAGTGGCCTCCTTCCTGCCACTCAGCCACACTACTCAGCACATATGGTGGCTACAAACTGCTCTTTAAAGTCACAGAAACTGCCTAATGTCATTGTAGAGGAAAAAGAGAGATTAAAGGGTAACCGAGGTGCCCCTCAATATTGAGCACTGAGAATCTGTGGAGAGTCCATAAAGCCATCTGCACCAGTGGACAAGCTGGAGGCAGGTAGACAGGTCTGAGGACACACGTCTGGACCAGAGAGCCCTGACATGCTCACTTTGCCTGGAGTTTCCCATGCACAGAATCTTTCATTTCTTGGCATTACTTAGCAATAGTCTGTGATTCCAGACAACACTGTCTTTCGGGATTTTGATAAGCCAGAGAGAGTCAAATAAGACTTTCATATAAAAAAATTAAACAAGTAAACATGAATCAAATCATCTTTATCTCTTTCCAAAGCACATGTCTATATATTTCTGCAATTTTATTTTCTCTTGAAATAGTGGTTCCCATTTCTGAGAGTTGGTTGCAAATTTGGCATGCCATCTCAAGGGAAATGAAAAGATACACACTTTGATAGCTGATGTTAAGAGTTTCTGAGTTGCCTAGAATCTCTTCCCCAGGGTGGAGGCTCCTGACTAAGATAGTGTGAGATCCGGAGAAAGCTCCCTGATCAATGCAATCTAAGCCTCATCCTCGATGTGAAGCATCACTGGTCTGTTGGGTGTGGCACTCCATTAGAGGCCACTCTGTTTTCACTAATGTCACTGTCTTCACACTCATGTTGTCACTCTGCGGTCTAAAATAGGAAATAATAGGAATCTAGAAATACCAGTTAATATTTATTGTAACTATAGACCAGGCTCTGGGCTCCTCACACACATTAATATTTTGCATACCCTGACGTCTCTGGGAAGGAAGCATTTCCATGGGCAGCTCCATTCTGCAGATGGGAATATTAACACCCAGAACCTGAGCCCTCTGCCAGGAAACAGAGCCAGTGAGAGCGGCCAGCCGGCCTGCAGGCTGGCCCTAAACCACAAATCCTAGAGCAGCTCCAGGGGGCCTTGGGTTGGCTCTTTTCTCTCCAGGCTTTTGCATGTCACCTGCAGTTTCCCTGACTTTCCTGGTGTCCATCAGATTGCAGAATACCTGTAAATAGACGCATATTAATTATGCCAAATTCCAGGAGCCCACTTGGATTCTGTCTTCCTCTCACCCTTCATTCTCCACACCTGGTCAGTTCTTCCTTCTGAGGGATGCTGCAGGCTGGGGCTCTCAAGTCACCCTTCCACCTTCCTCCTGCCCAGATGCCAGCAGCCTCTCAACATACCCTGAGGGTCCCCTCTGCTTGGGGCAGACGCCAGGGGCCACTGCTGCCAGAAAGTTCAGTGCAAACCAAAAACTCATCAGTTTGTGGGGCTTTAACAGACCCTGTCAGTAGCTCTCCATACCATTCACGCAAACTGGTGTCATACAAGGTCTGACAGTTAAGTTCAGGAACTCTCCAATCTCTGTGCACTTACGTTCACGGCGCGACACCTTCCGTGCTGACAGTTAGATGCTATGACTGTAAGAAGAGCACCTGGTATCTTAAGTTCAACAAGGTAGGGAATTTCCTTCAGTAACGGTGACAATTCATGAATACTGAAAATCTTTGTTGAGCATTCTTTTACTTTTTTCTTTCCTGAAGAAACACAGTGTTTTTAACATAAAAGTCAAATTAAACCCTGACTCAGTGGTCCTGGCGGCCCCTTGGTGTGTTTCCATGGTTCTCCCTCCACAGACCGCTGCTCCTGCAGACAAGCCTTCTGGGCCCCAACACCAGAGCTCTTTATTCAACCCTGGGCGCACCCACGGGCTGCTCCCCCATTAGCAGTGCTCACCCTCTTTCTTCCTGGGTGATTATTTTTATTTTTTGATCTCCCCTGCTAGGTTACCTCTCTCTACCCTTTGTCCATTAGTGGAAGGGTGGTCCTTTGTGACAGCCACTGGTTCTGCTTATCAAATAAATAAAAACTACTTTCCTCAAAAGCTTCTCTTTTGATCTTAAAAATTTGATTCTTCAATCTTCTATATTCTTTCCTTTAAACGATAGAAATAACAACATTTTGCCCACAGCTGAAAGATGCATTCCATCCAAACCAAAGACTCAGGTGGTGTCTGAAGCATGTTGCCTGGATCAGGAGCATCTACATACCTCTCTGCAGACGTGTCTGGTCTCAGATACAATTTCTGGTGAACTTCTGAGCTCAGAACTATTTTCTGCTATATGTACTCACCTATGTAAAAGAAAAATCATCTTTTTGTTTGAATGTATTCATTTTAGGGCTTTTTCTACCTATTTATTTAGGGTAATGGAAAGAATATCGTGTGTAGCCATCAGGTGAAATCCCAGCGGAAACACTCAAATCCTCTCTTGTGGTGCCTCTGTATTTTTATTATATATTTATTATTTAAGATTTTTTTTCTACTTGCAAGTTAAAGAAAAAGTTGCTTACGGTGGGCTTAAGTCTCAATGAAAGCACATTGGTAATTTTCCCAGGCAGAGCTGCATATATACACTAGATAAGTATTCACAAGTATCTTACGAGAAAAGTTTTCAAAAGATGAATGAAAGTGGTTGTACCCTTTTATCGAATACTGCGTTGACTCTTTTTTAGACAAAGTACAAAGTCATTTGGCAAAATTTTAAAAATCAGCACTATGATCCTCAATTCTTTAGTGGGTTACAAATATTTCAGAGAGGAATAGTAAAACAAAATACTTTTCCTGTATTTTTTTAGTTTAAATTTAGTTAACATAAACTAAATTTTGCTTTAAATCTTTTGACCAATTTGATGTAAATATTATTTTAGTATGCCTACCAATCTATAGTTCATATATATTTCTTTAAATTTTGGTTTAAAATTTTGAAACAATATTAAAATCTAAAATTTTAATTTGTTAATTTTTAAAGGCTAATCCAATAATACCATTAAATTTAAAAAAATAAGGGTTAATAGCATAGCAAATCGTTTAAAATAGCACCACTCCATGCAATTATTAGATATTCTTTGTGAATAAATACAGGATTTCACATTTTAAATAATATGGACTTCTACTATGGGAAACATTTTTTGTTTGTTTGTTTGTCTGTTTTTGACCGGGGCCAGGTTTGAATCTGCCACCTCCCGTATATGGACCTGGTGCCCTACTTCTTTGAGCCACAGGCGCTGCCCCTGGGAAACATTTTCTGATTTATTTTGTAGACGACACTAAGCTTAGATTAAAGTAGAAAAAAAGATAGATGCATCTGTCTCCACTTCTCAGTCAAGCTGTTTTCTGTTATTTCCTTGATTTTCAAATAATGCTTCCAAAGCATAGACATCTGTAAATTAATGCAAATTAATGGTTTTCCCAATTTTACAATGACCTCAAAGACTCCAAACACTGTCCACAAAATTTTCATAAACGCAGTCATACAATTTTACATCCACCGATTATATTAAGAAAAACCACTGTGAAATATGAGGCATTGCAGAACCTGGATATTATTTAGGTGTACCCATATCTCCAGCAATAGAATTGAATCCAGTTTAAGTATATGGAGTAGGCAGATTGAGAGGTTATATATTCTCACCTACTGTCCTATAATCAAGTAATACGTTAATCATATACCAAATGAACCGACCTTTCTTGATACTGAGTCTTCACATATTCATACATAGCATAGGTTAGTGATACAGAGGTTGGACGCCCCAGCCTCCACATCTGCAGGAAATAAATGTCTGTTGATTCAGCCCTTAGTCTGTGGTATTTTGTCTTAGCAGCCAAGCAAACTCAGACCATTATCTTGACCAGCAGATACCTTTGTACAGAAAAATTAACTGAAAAGTCAATTGACTCCTTTTCATTACATTAATTTAATTTTAATTAGTTTTGTTCCATTGCAAACATCTAAATGACAATCCAATTTTAATTACAATTTTGCTAGCCTTTTTATAAAAGAGCAAATGATTCATATTAAGAAAAATTATATTCATTCCTCTTAATATTAAATGGATTATTGAAAGAACTTTGGAAGTGAAACTTTTAATTGCTCTGCTAAGGGTGATTTAGGATGGGTGCATTAAATCAAGTTCAAAGAAATTTTGACATTTTGGTCACTTAAGATTTGTAATTTTCTGAGCACCTGCTCTCTTTGTGGTGTCAGCATCTTATTTTCTGTAATTAATTCCTCTGGGTTATGGTTCCAGGGATTAGTGAACCTCCCTGTCCCTTAGACTTACTTCTAATCTTTCATTTGAATGCTGCATTCTTATCCACTTTTGTTTGATATTATTAAATTATTTCATAATTTGAAAACAAAATTAAGTTATAAGTCATGTCTCAAAAAAGAATACTGATGGCTTATCAAAGAGCAATTCATAAAATGTTGCCTTAAAACATTCAGAGGGTTCTTTCCCAGTGGTGCAACCTTGGGAAATACCATCGGCTTGTCCACTGTTCTGTACCTCAGTCTCCCCATCTGCAAAGGGGCTTATTGACCTGTCACATAAGGTTATTGCGAATAGTAATAAGTTAATGAATGTAGAGAACAGAAAAGTGTGTGCCACCCGACAACATTGTTACACTTAACACATCAGCCTCATCAGGACAAGTTAAATCTACCTTTCAAGCATCCCACCCTTTTGGGCTCCAGATGTATGGACTCACCACCCTGTTCTCTGAATTACCTCTGAGTACCTCTAAGCCTCTTTGTATCCTCAGGGCTACTTCAGACACGGAAGGAGACCAGGGTCATCTCCTGATGCCCAGGTGGTGACCAGAGTCCAGCACTGTCATTATCCCCATCACGGCTGCCTAGAACTAAGAATGAGGACGTGTGGCCCATGATGGGCTGTGTGTCCAGGCAGCATCGGCTGCACACACTGTGTAATGAACTGAATATCTTCAAAGGTGGGGGAACCAAGCACAATGACTCCAGTTAGTGAAACCATAAAAAAGATTCATCGGAACATTTTCCTCCACCTAGAAATGATTTACTTACTATCATACCGGTGTTTATTTTATGGGCTATTTTTCTTCAAGTGAGACTGTAATTGTGTCCATGGAGAGGCAGAGCGCTCATACACCACCCAGCCCTGGCCCACAGTTAAACGCTCAAGGACTGACCATAAGAAACAAATTACTTGCCTTTCTATCCTAAAAAATGTTTTACTTTTTTTTTTAAGTAGGCATTACTATAATTACGTAAATATATAATTATTTATATATACTAAAAATTTTAAATTATTATAAAATCCAGGGTCTTTTGGTAAGGTCACCAATTGCCTGTGCTTCTCTCTCAAGACTTCCTCTCCTGCCCCATCCAAAGCCAGGTCACCAGGTGCTCTCCTCCATGACTTTCAGCAATTTCTTTCAGACAGGGGCAATGGGCACTTGCCTATGAAGTTAGCTGCAAAACTTGTACCATACCTTAAGTAACCCACTCTAAAATCAAACATAGCAAATCCCTTCTCTCCCTCTCTCATCACATAAATAATATTTTATTGATGTTCAGTTTCTAATGTGATCATTATTCTTCAAACCAATATGCCTTTTGTTAAATTTTTTAAAGTTGTTGTGCTTAGCACATAGTATGTCTACTAAAGTAGTTAATGTGACACCCCACAGAGGGCTATTCTCTCTCTCTATCTCTGTCTTTGTCTCTCTCCCCCACACACACACAAATACGTATTACACACACACACACAGAGAGAGAAAGTGCAAGAGAAAGCACACAACTTATTATTTTGTGATCATTTCAGACTCATAGAATTTTAGAGCTGAAAGAGTTGTTGACCTAAACTGCTCACTTTCATAGTGAAGCAGGTGCTGAAAAGTTCAGTGACATCCTCTGGGTTGGCAAGGGGTGGAGAGTTCTATTTATTTCACTCTTAACTTAATGAAAGGTATTTTGTCTCATACAAACGTGAAAGTAGAAGTCAATCACCGTCGTCTTTTATCAGAAAAAAAAAGAGTACCGTGGATTTACTGTTATTAAATGCTCTTCCATCCCGAGATGGAGAGTGAACAGATGGGCTCAGGGCTCAAATGTCCTAGAAAGTAACTCAGCAGATTTGTCTGTCATTAGATTAATCTGATGCCACAAAATAGGAATGTGGGAAAATTTCAGCAATACAACAGTAGAATAGGCACATGGGGACTGTCAGGATATCTCATGAGGCAGAAAAGAGGCACAGCCAGGTGAAGCCACAAGCCAACGAGTCAGCCAGATCCCCCGGTGCTCAAGGCAAGTCTGTTTGATTCTAGAACTCTCTGGATGACAGCATGCTGCTTCCATGTAGTAAGACGTCATTCTATTAAGAGAAATAAGAAAATATTGAAAATGAGATAAATGGGGTGTCTTCTCTCTCTAGTTGGTAATACAATAAGGAGTCGCTAACCTATGTTTTAAAAAACTTATTAACAGACATACATTGAGAGAAGAGAGGGCTGTCATGATGATGAAGTTTTAAATCTATTAAAACCAGTTATTCCACTTTTGAACACTCTTTCTTTAATGTCCTATTTATTTTAGCTGAATGTGGAGCAAGTGTCAAAGGAAATGAAGGCACATTACTGTCTCCAGATTTTCCATCCAATTATGATAATAACCACGAATGTATCTATAAAATAGAAACAGAGGCTGGCCAGGGGATCCATCTCAGAGCACGCAGCTTTCAGCTGGTTGAAGGAGATATTTTAAAGGTAAAAAGAATCTTTTCTAATATCGTAACTATGCTATTTCTTCTTCTTTAAGGATACACCATCTAGCTACAACAATTATACATGTATTATTAGATTTATATATGTAATTTATGCTTATTTACTTATGCAATTGGTCTCAGAAGGTGTAACAAAGTGTCACTTAAAAGAGTATGTGGGAACTTTGAGACAGCTTAGCCTGCATCCTACATGTAGCATTTATCTGTCATGTATCCTGTGCAAGTTACTCAACACTTTTGATCCTTAGCTTCCTTAAGTGTAACAGTATGCAGTGATATTCACCTTTTGGAGCTGTTTCAAGGATTAAATGCTATAATATATGTGGAGGGTTTTAGCATTTGTGCTAAATCTAAAAAATCTAGTACAGGACAGCACCTGTGGCTCGATGAGTAGGGCGCCAGCCCCAAATACCAAGGGTGGCAGGTTCAAACCTGGCCCCAGCCGAACTGCAACCAGAAAATAGCCAGGTTTTGTGGCTGGCACCTGTAGTCCTAGCTACTCGGGAGGCTGAGGCAAGAGAATCGCTTAAGCTCAGGAGTTGGAGGTTGCTGTGAACTGTGTGACACCACGGCACTCTACCAAGGGCAACAAAGTGAAACTCTGCCTCAAAAAACAAAACAAACAAACAAAAATCTAGTACATAATAGCAATTGTTGAAACTTGCAGGGCACCCAAACCAATTCTTTTGAGAGTTACTGTCGATTTTTATTTTTTTCCCTTTTATTAAGTCATATACACATAGATCATGAGTACATTTATGCATATGTAGGATACAATATATTGATTTTTTATACAATTTGGAGTGCTTACATCAAACTAATTAATATAGCTTTCACCTCATTTTCTTGATTATCAAACATAGAACATAAATGTCTTAATCAGGAGTCCTCAAAATTTTTAAACAGGAGGCCAGTTCACTGTCCTTCAGACCGTTGGAGGGCTGGACTGCAGGCCCTGGGACAAGTCAGCTGCTAAGCAGGACAGGCAGTGGCAGCAAAAACACCTGGCGTGCCGTATAAATGTCCTAAGTGGGCTGCATGTGGCCCATGGGCTGTATAATGAGGATACCTGGTCTTAATACTGTCAATTTTTAAATGTGGTCACAACACTTAAAGCTGAAAGCTTTGGGATGTAACAATAGAGGCAGGCCCTACCATTGTCTTTGGGACACAGAGTAGGGTTCATGAGCTGAAGCCAGGGTGTGATATCAGCTCTCTGGGGATTGCAGGAGCAACCAGGTCTTGCCTTAATTTATAAAATCCTAGCTCCAGCTGGAAATGTCCCTTAATTTTTAAGGCTGCTGATATAGTTCCCCCAAACTCAGGGACCTTCCAGGGTCTAGGGGCTGGGGAGTAGGCAACCTAGATTCAGGGCATTGACAGAGAACAGCTCTCAGCAACAAAGGCTGATGCTGTAAACCACCTCCTGCTCCTATGAGGTGACCAATTGATGGGTCCCACAGCTGACACTTGGCATGAGAGGGACACTGGGCACTTCTTACTCCCTCTGGGGTTTTCAGTTATATTTATATCTACATAGACACACACAATGATGCACTTCAGATTTAGCAGAGTCAACTCACTTAAAGCTGTGAGCCCTAAGAGAATGTGCAAATAGCTAATAAAAGGGAAAATTTTTCCTTTACCTAGAAGACTGGGACCCGCCCCTGCTGGGCTCCCTGACCTCATTAGAAGTTACAGGCACAGGGCGGGAGAGGCTTATGGGTCACCTCCTCACAAGTCCACGGCTGACTGTGTTTCAAGGTCATGATTTAGTAGTGTGATTTTATTCCAGTTTTTCTTTCATTTTGATAGTCTTTTGAAAGCTCAAGCTAACAGTATGAAGGACTATAATTAAGAAGTATTTTTCAGGCAGGAAACTCGCATATTCTTACCAATCTAAAAAAAAAAGTCAGTTATGTCGTAAGTAAGCATTTTTTGAATTCTTTGATAACCTTCAATTTAGAAGTCAGTGAACCTTTAAAAGGCAAATTTTAAATAACTCTTAACTATACTCTGGTGCAGGTGAGTGATTAGAGATATTGCATAAAATATGGGTGGTAAATATTGGAACGGAAGGAAGGGAACCATGTTCATTGGTGATTGTGTGCATTTTAAGCTTGTTGATTATAGCAAAAGTAAAAAATAATCGTGGTTAACACATTAATTGCAGAGAAACTGTCCATCACATAGAAGGGCTAAATGTTTTGAAAGCATATATTTTGTGGAATATGCTAATAAATGTGTCCGTTAAAAATGTTTCAAGTGAAATTGTCTTAATTTTTGAGCAGACTGCTATTTACATTGCTCCTTCACACTTACAATGATTCAATAATAGAGGCTAAAATGTTACAGACACACCCCTCACACACACACAAACATGGTGTTTTCTTGCTTTATGTGGAAAAATCATATAAGGGAAACAAGGCCTTGGGAAAAATGTTGTGAAAGGAATATAGAATTTAATGGGCAATCGTTATGGAAACAAAGCTCTGGGTATAGTTCCTATAAAAGGTGGAAAGAGTTCCCCAGACCTGCAGCGTTCCCTCTCTAAGATCCTTGTGATGTCTGATAATCTGTGATCACCTGCTAACTGGGCTTAAGTTCCTCAGCACACATGACACTGAGTGCCACGCTCTGAAGGGGGTTTGTGATACAAATACCTATAGCCTTGAATTTAAGGATGACTCCAGAAGGCTTTTTCTAATAACTGGAAAACTCTTTGAGTCTAGCCTCCTATAGATAAGGAAATATAGCTAGGAGACGTTTGGAGGTAACACAGCCTGGAATGAAAAATCAAGTCTTCTGACTTTAGCTCTGCCTGGCTCTTCGCTGATGATCAAGGCAGAACCTAAATTCAACATTTTAACTTTAGTGAGGTGACAATAGTGCTTGGTGTTCGCAACCTGCTCGTACTGAGATACCTGCTGTGGGCGCAGCTCTGATTGTTGGAGGTGAGGATTTAAAAGGCAGGACCACACCTACAGTGCATCTTACATGGGTACATGTGAAATTTACCAAGTGTAGAATATAAATGTCTTAACACAATAACTAGGAAAATGCCATGAAGGCTATATTAACCAGTTGGATGAAAATATTTCAAATTGCACATAAAACCAGCACATTGTACCCCATGATTGCATCAACGTACACAGCTATGATTTAATTTAAAAAATAATAAAATAAAAAGCAGGATTACTGTTCTGGACAATCCCAGAGTCAGCATTTGACTGTTTGTTTTTAGCACCTCTAACTCTGAGGCCCCGTGAGCAAGATACAGTCTCTCTGATCTGCTGAAGCCCTGTGGTCAAGTCACCCTGAGGAAGCCACGGTCCAGTGTAGCTGCCTGGTTGTCAGGCTTCCAGGACTGAGCAGGGGCTGAACATCACGGGCAATAGTTTCATGTGCCCTTGATCTCCATACATTTCTAGGAATCACAACTACGTGGTAAATGGAATAACCCAAGACCTTCCTGCAGAGACCTGAACATTTTCCCTTTGAAGTAGATTCCTCCAGATTAAAATTATTTACTTTCCCCAGATTATACCCTTGCTAGGTCTGACGAATCCTCACAGTAAACCAAACAATGATTTCTAACAATAACCAGTGACATCACTCTTTTAGTGAGGAAATTAGAGGGCATTTGATTCCATTCCATTAGCGTGTGCTTGTCTAATTTAAATGAAATACTTACCTACAAAATTAACTTCTCAAGACACAATTTCTCCTTTATGGCTATGGGTGTGTGTGCGTGAGTCTCTTGAGTAACATATGTGCTTTCCATATTGATGGGAAGAGAGATAATAAGAGAAAAGCAAAACTGGAGGAATGAACACATATTGGAAGAGGTGACTGAGAACTGATTTCTTTTTTTTTTTAGTTAAGGTATTTTCTTGAATCAAGAAAAACTGGATGTTTATCATCACAGTGAAATACATTTGTATTCAAACTTCCAAAAAACCTTATTCAGAAGGTGGTTCCCTGCTAGTGAGAGAAACAGCAGTTTACCTGTTCCCAGCACTAATCTACTAGCACTGGGTTGTAGGGACCCTCAGCTCTGGATTCTACCCTGGTGTTTGTGCACTTCCCATCAGGTGAGCCACATGGCTGGGTATCCCACAACGGTTTGACCCTTCCAGGATATGAGGCTCCCACCTGCCCCCACCCGGGCCTGTCTCCCTGAAAGCTGGGAACTCATCACTGAAACTCTTCTCCCCTCACCCCCATCCACTCTGCCTTCCACGTACTTATTAAAACTACTCAAGTTTTACAACTACTTGGAACATAGTATCAAAGACAGAGTGTTTTAGAGAAAGACGACACTTCTTATTATCACTGTATGATGGGATTCTCTTATTACTACAGCAAATTCAAGACAAAAGTCACCCTGGGCGTACAGATGGAAATGTGACAGGATCTCAGCACATGGTGCTGTCTTTGGAGCGTTCAGACAGACGGGAACAGAGGGGAAGGGGCTGTTCTGCTGCCTCCTGGATCGTTCAGAGAGGATATTCGGGACTAACGCATGATAAATCCTTCCCACCTCTGTAACTGAATTACCAAGAAGACCATAAAAACGTAGATAATGGAACCTGGAAATGCAAAGAAATATATTTATTTGATTTTAAATGAACACAGAAAGAACTGTTCCAGTGATGAGGGTAAAATGATATGAACAGAAATGGAACAGTTGGTCAGTATTAGTGGTAAAGATAAAACCTTAGGAAAAATCATTTTTTAGCACTAAGTCATCCATTTATCTTTCTCTAAATGTTTAACTTTTAAGGTAATATATAAAACCACATTTTTGAAGGCATGAATTTCTTGTTAAAACTGCTAGCATAAGAATACAATTAGAGACTAGAGAGCTCATGCTGTGAATTTTTCCATCAGGTGTATGATGGGAAAGATAGTTCCTCCCGTCTGCTGGGAACCTTCACTAAAAATGAGCTCATGGGGCTGACCCTGAACAGCACGTCCAACCACTTGTGGCTGGAGTTCAACACCAACGGATCTGAGACTGACCAAGGCTTTCAGCTCACCTACACCAGTAAGTAGCATGTGACTTGATTTTATTCTTTTAATTCTTTTTTCAAGACACATCTGATGCTTAGTTTATATGATAAACTTTAAATGTTGATTTTATTTTGGGCCACCTACTGTGTTTAATTTTTTACATGGCTGCCAGGACAGTGTAGATACATTACCAGAAATTTATCTAATTAGAAATATTCCTATCTTAATAACAAAACATCTTAAGATGTGTAAGAGATACTGGGCTTAAAAATACTGACTGAGATGTAGTATACACTGATAAAAATGTATAAAGGATCTGGAATGAATGTTTGATATACTTATAGATTAGGGACCGAATGATAGATATGTAGACAAAGTTATATACATAATCATATACACACAAACACTATATAAAATTGTATGTAGTAATTTCTTTTATGATCACTACCAATTTCTAACAGAAGTAACTGATCACTTACCCAACATAAAAGTTTTACAAATTTAACTATTTCACAGTTTTAAGCAGTGTTCTCTAGGACGCCCCTAATATTATAAATCAACATGGAATATTTTTAGATATTTAAAAGATGTAAATGAAGGAGTCACAGAGAGGAAAAATAAAGGAGAAGTGTTTCAAAGGGGAGTTCACATTATGATAAATACATTTTTGGCATTTTTATTTCCGAAGCAAGTTAAAATATAAGCTATTTGATGTGGTTAGCAAATTAAAATTAATTAATTAACTAAATGCTTAAAATACATAAAACAGTAAAATCGTTCACTAATCTAATGATTAAAAATCTACATAATCCTGAGCACCAGGACGTAAGAAATGGAGAAGTTTGGACTTGGGAGCATCAGAATTTGATAGTGACCATCAAGATTGATGCCTTTATTGGACAGAAGGGCCATGAACTCTGGAAAATGTCAGAATCACCCCTCAGACCCAGAGCTAATCCAGGTGCCTGAGAGGAAGATTAATTGTCTCAACTCCCTTTTAGTGGAAGAAATGGCAGTTGAAGAAATGTGAGACCTGGGGCAAGAGCAGAATCTGAGTGGCTGACATCCTGAGCAAGCCAATTTTTCACTTTCGTCACAATACCCTTGAAAAGGCTGAATAAATAGCAATCATATTTGATTTGCATATGTGATAAATTGGTAACAATTGATATAAGATCAAACTTGAATTACATCTTGTTCCAGAATTTAGCTTTCCAGGGTTTTAACCTCAGAAAGTTTCAGAGAGGTCTCATAAAGTCACTTTGCTGCAGTGATTTTCCCTGGCTGTGATCACTTTTTCCCACGGCTGTGATCTCCCCACTTCTCCACTTTCTGTTGTCCGTCTTTGTATTCAGTGTTTTTTATTTTCTTCCTCGGATGTGATAATTCCCACTTCCTCACTCCTATGCTAGTCTTAGAGGAATATAAATGCAGGAGAAGGGAAAATGAAAAAGCTTTCCATGACTTTCTGAGTTTAAAATAAGTAAGGAGAAGTTCCCACGAGCACCGCCAACTCTACTGCCCTCCACGGGTTTTGTTGCTTTGGTTCATCTGCCAGATCAGACTCAGCTGTGAGTTCTTCAGCAGAGAGCAGAAACTCTTTCCTGGGTGCCTCCTCCCCATGAAGTCAGGTCTCTGCCACGTCAGCCTCAACCCTGATCAAGTCTGCAGCTCACTGACGTCCTCTCTGTGGCTACTCCAGTCTGTAGCTCACTGACGTTCTCTCTGTGGCTGCACCACAGAAAACACATCCTGCTCAGCTCGTAGTTTGTTAAATCTCTCATTACGTTTCCAACCCTAGTAACTGCTTCCTAGTTTCCCTCCAACTATATGCAGTAATATAGAGTAGTTCTTGGTTTATAAATACGAGATCCTACTTTCTCTTAGTTGTACAAAAGTATCTAGGAGGACATCTGTGCACGCTGGAATTTCAGGCAGCTGGACTCAGAACTGAGGAGAGTGTATTGTGCTGTCTCTGAATTCTGATGTCTCCTTTCTGTTTCACACCGCAGCTGGGAACATCCATGTGCTCATCTTCCCACACAGAGGAGGCTTGTCTCAGGGAGCCCCTCCTGGCTCTGCGTGGATGTGCTCACTCCGTGAGCTCTGGGGCGTCCAGGTAGCTTTAGGCCATGTGACCTTCCCTCATTCCTCCCTAAATCACTGCTGGAGAGCCTGACTCTGTCCATCCACTTATAGGTACTTTCCAATTACAGGGGCAGTTTCAATTATATAGTAGCACAAATATTCTAAAAATAGGAGAGAGAAATATTGGACGCGATTGGTATTTAGTCCTAGGCATAATCAATTTGACAGGAGTAATTATCTTTTCTGCCTGTTTCACCTTTTTGTTTCTATCTACAAAAACACAGACACTCAGCCTCTGCGAGTCTTGTTTGCAAGATTGTCAGTTTCGAGCCACAACATACAGTCAGATGGGAAAAGATATTTTTAAAAGAGAATTGATGGTGCTGATGGC
The DNA here is from genome assembly GCA_963574575.1 of Galagoides demidoff. Taxonomy (NCBI): domain Eukaryota; kingdom Metazoa; phylum Chordata; class Mammalia; order Primates; family Galagidae; genus Galagoides; species Galagoides demidoff. Next base: position 7,150 of record CAUYQV010012487.1, on the reverse strand, counting down.
TATCTAGTCAAAACATTATTAACTGCACCTAAAACTCTTAGATTTTAACATAATAAATTACATTTAAGAAATCTCAAGCTCCCACAATGTGATTGAATACCTGAATCAAGTGTGCATTTCTAAAGGATGTTTTGGAAATGACAAATGATTACAAAATATTTTAGCAAATTATTAAGGCTTAAAGCCGTATAAAGACTCTTTCAACTATTTTCAAAAGACTTTTGTAATTGCCTCTTGCTAGCTAATTGCATTACTTAAAAAAATTACCATTTAAATATTTCAGTATCATAATTAATGTGCATACTTGAGTGGAATAGGAAATGTCAACAGAGAGTGAAAAACACCCCAAAATTTGTAGAAATGGGTAAAAAGTACACATATATTCTTTAATATTTACAAAGGCATACTCTCCTGTACCTTCTAACTTTGCAATCCTGGAAATTCTGGGCCTTGGTAAATATTTCCCTTTATCTTTCATAAATTCAAAACTGAGTCTCCAAGTCTTTCAGTGATTTTTAGAAGCTTCGCACAGGGAGTAGTATAGTTGGGAACCAAACCCATCTTCTAACTGTTGATCGATTTATTTTTTTTACTTATATATTTTTCCCTTATGCATTTTTATTTGTTTTATTAAGTCAAATATACATAGGTCATGAATACATTTATGCACATGTGGGGTACAATGTGTTGGCACTACGTGTATCGACTGTGGTATACACACAAAGGCATTGCCAAAGAATAAAGGCCAGCTACCTACGGGTCACATTAGAACAAATGTTTCAGTGAATAGTCGTGTATGAAGCAACTACTATTTCCTGATTAATAGATTAAAATTAAAGTTAAGGGCGGTGCCTGTGGCTCAAAGGAGTTGGGCACTGGTGCCATATGCCAGAGGATGGCTGGTTCAAACCCAGCCCAGGCTAAAAACTGCAAATAAATAAATAAATAAATAAATAAATAAATAAATAAATAAATAAATAACAGTTAAGTTTACCTGCATTACAAAACACTACTTTTTATTAGAGATCAGTCCACTTTCCTTCACACCAGATTATATTCTTCAGATCTGTAGTGTGTCAAACGGAGCCATGACCCCCAGCTCTGCAAGAGTAAGGATAATGAACATCCATTTTTTTATCCTTATCTGCGTATTCCACAGTTGTATGGTCTGTAATATAAGAAACTTAGATCGGATCATTGTTATTTAAATTGTTTTCTGTCAGGCACTAAGAATCTGCAGAACGGTCCCAGGCAATAAAAAGCAAGAGCTTCACCTCATTCAGCATAAGCGTTTTGTGTTGCTTTCTCCTGGGCATTGTAAGCCTCTTCAAATGTCAGGAGGGATTATACTGACAAAGGATTACTGTGTTTTTGAAATATCTCAACAAATATTTTAACAGAAAAGAAGTTCTAGAATTTTTTAAAATCCTACATTGATTTCAGAAGTCTTTTTGACATACATTGCACTTTTTATCGTTTCACAAGAAGGGTCACAGAATAATCAGTCTTAAGAAACTGTTTACTGCAGGACCTAGGAGAGAATTTGGGAATGAGATAAGCTCTGTGCCTTGTCTATGTTCGTCCGTGATCATTTAAATGGAGAGAAAGCCTCTGCCATAATCTGTCTTGCTACCCGGAGACACAGTTAAACAGCCATTTAAACAGCCATAGTTGGACGAGTGTCTCTGGGCAGCCTTAGCAGAGCCCTTTTCTGATGGATCAGTGAAAGGATGTGTATTACCTGGGAACGGAATATTTAATTCTGTTTTGAGACAGAGAAGGCAAATGTCATGGTTCATACAAATAAATGACTTATGACCATCACATCATGAAACATCAGCTATGTTTCACAAAGGTGACTATCATTTTTATATAAAAATTAAATATAATTATATTTTCTGTGAGGGGATGATTTTGTAGATGCCAAGGTTCATGTTCCTAAATCACAATAACCCGTGTGTTTAACCCTTAATATATCATTGTGCTTCACGCATACTATGTTACATCTTTACATGAGTTTGTACTCTTCCCTCAAACAAATGGTAGCTCCTTGGGGATGACGTGTATGTCTTATAACCTTAAGAGACACATACAGTGCAAAGGGTGCCAAAAATGTACACACATTTTAAGAAAGTGAAAAACTGATTAAAATTGTAATATTCAAGTCACTTTCGACTCATACAATTATAAGAGGTGCTCAAAAGTGACTTGTCTTCATCTATTTTTATTGGTATATATTGAGCACTACAATTTTAATATAGTGCAGTATTTTCCTTTATTAAAGTGTGTACACATTTTTGGTACCCTCTGTGATAATGTGTGTGTATTTTGGCAAATAAAATTTCCCAGAGAAATAAAAGATCCTGGGAACTGGAATGATCATGGAAAGCTCAAGCACCTCCCCTCTCTTGCTGCTTGACGCCTTTTGCCTCACAGGTCAAGGTTAGGATTAAATGCCGTGATACGGCCACCCTAGTGGTCTGACTCCCTAACCTGATCGCTCTTTCTGCATCCTGAAATCCCAAAGCATTTTGTCTCTACCTCTTTTATTTTCACCAATAGCATGTGAAGTTCTCAAAGGGAGGAATCTTAACTCGGTCACTTTTGTGTCACCTACATAGCCACTTAATAAATGAGAAACGAGGGAGTTGACCTATCATTAGCAGTTGATCAGAATCAAAGGGGACATTCTGGGAGAGGGGAAGCTGGCAGTGAAGCTACATAAAGGTAAACATGACCTCTGAGTCCTTGAGGTGATGGACACAGCAGTCTCAGTAGGAGGGAGAATGCATGTCCAAGAACAGTAGAACAAAACGAGCCATGTGGGCCCTGGAGCATGCAGGCCTGGAGAAGCCAGGCAGGGCACTTAGCAGGCCTGGCCAGCCCAGCCGACTGTGTTTGGGCATCAGAATCTCACAGAAGTCCAAGGCATAAACATGGGCAAACTGCCTATAGTACGGATGTCAGGACTTAGGTCAAACCGCCCTTTCTAGGACTGGAGAACACATTAGCCAGACAACTTACCACACTGCACTAACACATCAGGGACTCGAGCAGAAACAGTTAGTCATTGTCACGTGTAAACTGAACAATCAGATTGAATGTTCTGCAGGTAAAAGTAAGAAAGAAAGAACACGTTTGTCTCAGGGGAACAGGGCGTGGTCAGTAGTCTTGGAAGGACAGACAAATAGACCTGAGAAGGGGAAGCTTTGTGGCAAACACCTAGGATGTGTCTGGGCAAAGAAGCCTCAGCGAGTAGACCCTGAGCCTGAGGCCACTGGGAGGCCGGTGCTGTCACAGAGGTGAAGTGACAAGGCCGATGCCCCACTCAGTGAAACACCAGTGCTGGTTCCAGGTTCCCCAGGCCAGGCCCCATTTGGGTGTCAGGGCAGTTTTCCAAGTCCATGGAGTGTCATTTACTGATCTTGACACAGGGGTAGTGTTGTACCCCTGCAACCTGAAAGTATTGGCTTGGCCCCCACTTAAGTGCAATCTATCAGAAATTTATTGAATCTGCACAGGGGACTGTCTTGAGAGACAGTTCCGTCCCAGTAGTGGGCAAGCTGACTTATATAATTTTTGAGCAAGCATGCTACAGAAGTGAGACATGGCTGCTTGTTAGCTCAGGATGCCAGGGTCACAGCTTAGGTAGTCATGGATATAGTTTAAGTAACGATGTTACAGTTTAGGTTATGGATACAGTTAAGTAACAATGGTTATAGTTTAGGTAGGCAGGCTCCTACCATCCATTGTTCGCCCATCAGGAATTTGGGACAGTTTTCTGAGGGGGAAAGAGGAGGAAGCAGGCAGCCTGAGAAATTGCCCAGAGGGGGTGGGCTGAGCCATTCCCAGAGTCGACTCTGTGGGGGGAGAGGGGGAGGGAGGCGAGCCCACTTCATTTCCCTCTGGTCTTCTTGGGAAATCAAATCCTTGATTTGCTGAAGAAAGGGGTCCTACTCCTGGGGGATTTAGGGCAGAAGTGGAATCTGGGCTAGGGGGTTGGTACGTGATCCCTCCTCCGGTCTTACTACCACAGTGATGGGTTAATTTTTATTTTTCCCTGTGACATCCCCCCCCCTTTTCTTAAAGTCCAAAGTCTAATTAAGATAAGTCCCTTGAGGAGTTTCCTCAGGCTTCAGCCATGTGTTAACCAGCCAGCTCCCAGTATGTGGCTGGAGCAGGGCATGTTGATTATCTTAAAACCCAAGGGTTGGTGAAGTTTTATTTAGCCAGCTGTGATGACTCCAGGTGAGGATTCTTTTCATCTTCACTGTTATGCATGCGGTAAAGTCCTTTTTACCTTGGTTTCAAGGGTACCAGTTTCTGATTTTAGACTTAGACTTGGTTTTCTTGATTCTCTAGAGAGAAATTTCTTGGATGTAAAGGCACAAAAGATTAAACAAAACACAGTTAATTACCCCAGTGATCTTCCTTGCTACTTTTTTAGGGTTTTTGTTTTTTTAGTTCAGTCCTTTCCAGTTCTTTTAGGCATTCCTACTAAATTGTAGAGAATTGACAGAGGTTTTTTTTGAATAACACCAGTGGCTAGCCTACATTCAATTAAACTTTGCTTTCTGGCAGAATTTACCGATTCCTGCTCTGATGACCTTGTTTTATGCACATTACTCTGTACTATTTAATACTGTACAAATTTTTAACAGGTGATCTTTGTTGAGTTTTAAGGCTTCAGAGTAAATATAACTACTATATATAATTTTTTACTTTTTGGCCAGTCTCTTAGACCCATTTAACAGATTAATTTAGTAAAACAGTTATGTCTCATTTTATGAGTTGACAGTATAGACAAGGCTGGGATCTATACAGGTGGGCCACAGCCTCCTTTTTAATTTTTTTATTTTTTCTCTCTCCAATTTCTTTTTATTTAAGATAAATTATAGCCAAACTAACTCATTTGGCAGAATAAAGTATAGTTTTAGTATACTGATTATTTGCATAAAACACAGTAAGAATGATTAATTATTGATCATCTAGGCTCCCTTTAAAATTGGCTTTGCTAGTATTCTTTGTATGGGATTTCAGTTGGACTTGAAGCTTTTACAAGCCCAGGTTTCATCTGTGCCATTAGATATCTGTAGGCATTGAATAAATTCCTCTTTTTTTGAGGTTCGCAAGCATATTTTGACTCCCAACCTGTCAGGAAGTTACCTTCATTACTTGCCACAGATCAGGAAATGTTACTGATGGGTATCTGGCCAGTTTTCCAGAGGGCTTTTTATCGGCTTTCTAAAGTCAACCTTAATCCCGTAACACAGTCTGGACATTTCTGGAAATGTTATTCCAGCCAAAGCCTTGATAAAATAACCAGTGTCTTTATCATGTCTTATAGAACAAAACAGATTGTTATTGAACTTATGCAAATAACTGTACTGTTAGAAATTAAGAATACTTACAAATGGCTTGTAAATTCTGGAGAAATTAAGGAGAAAGAAAAAAATACATGTTTTAAACTCTGCTCATAAGTATATACATTGCTGGAAAAGTTACGAATAACTCAAAAGACAGGAAATTATTTTCTTTTTTTTTATTGAATGGTAACTGTGTACATTAATGCACTTCTGGGGTTTTCACATGCAATCTGTGTGGGGTTTTCACATGCAGTCTGAAATACTTCCATCAAACTGATCAACACAGCCTTCATGTCATTTTCTCAGTTATTGTTTTAAAACGTTTTCATTCTACTGTTAGAGAGATTCACTTGTACCCCTGTAAGAGGAAATTATTTTCTTGATTTCTGGAAAACAGAACACAGAAATAACCAACAATATTTTGAACAAAAAGTCATAACAAACTAGCTCAGTTCCATGTAACTGATTTCTGTTCTATTTGAAGTTAGGTTAGCAATATTTATAGACATGTTAACTTTTCAATGAAAGTCTTAAAAATCTGCTTTTAGTCAGGAATTTGAATTTGAGAGAATTTGTCAGTCTCTCTTAATATATCTTTTCTCCTTTCTTTTGAATAAACTTTGAACCCAGTCAGTTACATAAATAACTTTTTTATATGAATTAAAATTATTACTGACAGTATATATTAGGACAAATTAATGTTCTATAATATTGGAACATATATATGTAATTATAATTCACACAAAATTATCATTTTATATTTGACAATGTTTCCTATATACTTTTAATAAATCAAGTAAGTTTACTTTGTTTTTCTCAGGTGCAGAGCCTGCCAGTCTCAGTTCATGTGGCTAGTGCCACAACCACTATACTATGGGTATCAAGCCCTAAATTTAGAGTTTTGGTTTTGGAAGGTTTGTCAAATATCAAAGGCTTAAAACATTTGTTCAAACAAAATTACAAGCTAAAAGATTTTAAAGGAAATACATAGTTAACTGAATTACATGTAAATTTTTTCACCAAATCTTTTTATGAGCTTTGTTTAACCTGTACAGATAATCTACAAACATTTTAAATCTTCTTTAACTTTTGCCTTGCTTTCAGCCTTTTAAATAACTATTCTGTTTCAGGATAAATTTATCACACAATATTTTCACCTTATACAATGCTATTTTTCTTTCTGTCTAATTTCTCTTACTCCCTAAAATTCACTTATTTCAAAACAGGATCACAGTTAACCATTTACTCGCTAAACTGATAATTAGAAAGTTTGAAAGGCAAGAATTTTTCTTTGATAAAGACTAGACTTAGTTTTTTCTGCATTCCCACCAGCAATGTAGTAGTGTTCCCTTTTCTCCACAACCCCGCCAGCATCTGTGATTTTGGGATTTTGTGATATGGGCTAATCTAACTGGCATTAGATGATATCTCAGAGTGGTTTTGATTTGCATTTCTCTGATGATTAAGGATGGTGAGTATTTTTTCATATGTCTGTAGGCCATGCGTCTGTCTTCTTCATAGAAGTTTCTCTTTAAGTCTCTTGCCCACCCTGTGATGGGATCACTTGTTCTCTTCTTACTACTACACTTGAGTTCTCTGGATTCTGGTTATAAGACCTTTGTCGGAAGCATAATGAGCAAATATCTTTTCCCATTCTCAGGGTTGTCTACTTACTTTTCTTACTGTGTTCTTGGCTGTGCAGAAGCTTTTTAATTTGAGGAGGTCCCAGTAGTATATTTTTGATGTTGCTTCAATTGCCTGGGGGGTCCTCCTCATAAAATTTT
>CAUYQV010012484.1:0-20211 GCA_963574575.1 Galagoides demidoff | reverse complement strand
CCTGTGGTCCCAGCTACTTGGGAGGCGGAGGCAGGAGACTCGCTTGAGCCCAGGAGTTGGAGGTTGCTATGAGCTGTGATGCCATGGCACTCTACCCAGGGGGATAGCTTGAGGCTCCGTCTCAAAAAAAAAAAAAGACTTCACATTTTAAAACGGTACAAGAATCTAAAAAGCTCTAACAATATGTACTTTACAGTTCTTTTCCCCTAAAAGTATTAAATAATATAGTTAAAACATACCTAGCACTCTCTCCCTGGTTCATAGTAAATATTTTCTAAAATGGGAAATTGTTACATTTTTACATACCTTGACATAGATCACAGGGAGTGTCTGTTTGGCTCGACTATAGTGTCTGGCAACTCTGTATACTGTTTCCGGAACATAGTCCAGCACCAGATTAAGATAGACCTCGTCTTTCTGAAAGAGTTTATTAAAAAAACAAACAAAAGCAGATTAGAAATGAATCTTTAAATATTCAAATTAAATTCTCTATACATTCTCTTGTTCATCTTTTTAAAGATTCATATGTTCAATTTTAATTATACAAAAATACTTCAGAATACAGCCATAATAGTAAAAATAAGTCTACTATACTTTCTTACTGATAATTCCATGAAGGGAGGGGGATAGCCATTTCAATACTATTAAATTTCCCAATAATAAACTACTATTTTGGTTACCATGATTTTAGAGAATATTATCTATCAAAATTTCATTTTTCTAGACTGATAATCAATGCCCTCATATGCTATCAGGGAAAGTGGCATGACAGGAAGGAGAGTATTGAATTGGAAATTAAGAAACATGGATTTCTAGCCCTAGCTCTGCTACTAATTGCTGTTTATAAAAGTCACTTTATCTTTCTGAGCTTCAGTTTCTTTCAACCATAACATGAAAGGCTGGACCAGATATTCTTCAAAATGTCTCGAATCTCTGCAAAAAAATCCTACGGTTACCTGATAACCTGTAATTGGTAGAACCACCACTTATCTTCCATAATTAACTGAAGCACAAAGAATAACATATAAGGCAGTGAATTACCATACTAACAAGCTGATCACAGGTCATTTGACTAAGTATCCATTCTCAGGAGCATAATGACACCAATCCATGACCAGTGGAGAAAAACAAGAATTCCAACTAAACACCAAGTAGAAAAGAGAAACAGAACACTACCCTTACCCTGTTCTCAATATGAAATCATCTTACCTACCAAAGTAGGACAGTGAAGAATTTCATTCAACTTTCACCATTTATTATTTTCCGTATGCCAGTAGTCACTACAGAGGAAGTTAAGAATGCAGATTTAAAAGAGATCTGACATCTGAAGTGAGTATGAAAGAAGCACTTCAGGCAGAGAGAAAACTACACTCAATATGTAAAAGGTCAAAGAGTACAGCAGAGCTCAGGAAACAGTTTAGTGAAGCATTATGCTACCCCTCACCCTTTTGCGTTCTCCTCTTTTCCCTCTATAGTCCACTTAAATTCCATGGTTTATCATTATCCTCACTGATGGCCTGCTGCCTAATTTCATAAAATTTTAATGGAACATAGCTATGCCTATTCAATTAAGCACTGTCAACTGCTGCTTTTGGGCTACAATGGCTGAGGTAATAGTTTTGACAGAGACTCAATAGCCTATGAAGCCAAAAATATTTAAGTAAAAGCTTTTGGTTTTTCCACAACTTGGGTTAAGTCCAACTTTCTGCCCCTTCTACCATATGCCTGTATCCAAAGAGCTGAACATAGCTGCAGAGAAACCTATAATTGTTTTGACTGGTCTCACATTAAAGTCATCAAGAAATTCAATTGGCCCAGCAATAATTATGCATCTGCCTAGTCTATTCACCTTTCCAGACTACTTTGTTCTCCTCTCCTCCTTTTCAACTTACAACATCCCCTTTTCTCTGCCCTCAACCTCACCTGATGACTATGCTTACATTTCTACATCCACCCATCTGTACTATCATAATTTAACCCTTTGCTTCTCTAACTATTAATAGGTAAGCCGACCAAATTCCATTCAAAGGTAAATACTGTTACATGTAAGAAAAAAAAAAAAAAAGGTTCTAGTCTACATTTCCTGCTCAAAGTCATTCCTCCAGAAATTTTCCTATCTTTCTGGATTAATTATTCCCTCTCTCTGGAAACAATTTCTTCTCCCGTATTAAAACAAACAAACAAAAAAACCTATCTCTAACCATACTAATTACCACCATATTTTTTTGCCCTCTTTCTAAAGCTGACTTTCTCCAATTCTGTTCACCTCTCATTCTCCCAAAAACTTACTCCAAAAAAATTTCATTACTACTAAACCAGAATTGTTCAAGATCAATAATCTCCTTGTTGCTAAATCCAATGTCCATTTTGACCATTTTACCCTTCTCATTTACTTGACTCAGCATTACCATTTATTTGGCACAGACTACCATAATCCCTTCTTTGAGACACTTTCTCCACTTCAGAGGATACTATCCTTTTTGTTTTTCATCCTACCTCACAGACCCTAACCCTCTTCTTGTTTTCCATTTCTACTTGATCTCTTAAGGATCAGAGGACCCCAGGCCTTAAACCTCAGACCTTTTGTCCTTTAAGTTCATTCCTTGATAGTCTCATCTATCTTAATGGTGCAATACTACTATACAATAATGATTTCCAAATACAAGGTTGGATAATTAAGTTCACAAACTCATCCTATATACTTCATTGCCTGATATCACTACGGTCACCTCTGAAGTACTCCCCTTGGGAAGCTATGCACCAGTACCTAGTACACCCTTCAAAGCACCTTTTCTAGGATGAGTTCGTGACCTTAATTGTCAGAACTTGTATGTGTAATGTATATGAACATTACAACATATACATACATGCCTGAATCTCTGCCCTTAACTCCAAACTAATATACCTAACTGTGTTCTTGACCTTGCTCAGGCTAAAAATCTTAGAATCATCTTTAATCTACTCCTAGTCCTTTAGGCCCTTCACTCCTTTTCCTTCTTTCTCTCTCTGTTTCTCCCTCTGCTCCTCCCTTTTCATATCCCTGTCAAAAAAACTAATGGTCCACCTTTAAAATTTATTCAGGATTCCCCCACTTTTGCTACTTTCATTATTATAATACTGATCTGAGCCACTATGACCTCTCACCTAGATTACTGTGATAGCCTCCTACTCTACCCAAATGGTTTATCTTATCCCTTTATAGTCTAGTACCAATTAATATTGAATATAAGTTATACTACATCTCTTTTACTCTACCTCACTGGTCTACAATGTACTACAAACCCACCTCATTATTCCTCAGTCCTCTGCTCCTCTAATCCAGTCCACTACTCTCCTCACTGCTCACTCATCTTTAGCCAAGCTAGCTCCCTGATGTTTCTTGAATACACTTGGCAGGCTTTTCCAATGAAGACCTCTATACCAGTCAGACCTTCAACTTAGAATGTTCTCCCATCAAATATGCACATAGCTGATTTGCCTCCACTCCTTCAAATGTCTATTTTTAAAGTGTTACCTTCTTGGTGTGGTTTTCCCTAATCATCCCACTTTAAGTTACAACCCAATCGTCTAGCCCTACATTCCCCATCTGCCTTTCCCACTTTATTTTGCCCCACAACACAATTATCTTTTTCTTTTCTCTTTTTTGAGACAGGTCTCTCTTGCCTGAGCTGCAGTGCAGTAGTGTCAGCATAGCTTACTATAACCTCAAACTCCTGGCTTAAGCAGTCCTTCTGCCTCAGCCTCCCAAGTACCTGGGATTAGAGATATAAGCTAACAGACCTGGTAAAGAGAGAACCCGATGCTATGCTTTTGTACTTTTTTTTAATGGCCAAAACAGTCCCAAATTTATAAAGAGGCTAAGTAGATAAGGACAAAATAAAATTATAGAAAGGAAACAAAAAGGAATAACTGATAAAGCAAGATTCTAGAATATTGGAAGAATAATACAGGAGTTTGAAGCTATACAGGGTAGTGATTAAGAGGTAAGGTTAGTATGAGTCACACACAAAACTATACAGAAGTCCCAACTCTGTTAGGAAATATGTGACCATGAGCAATTTACTCAATCTCGCTAAGCATCAGTTTCCTAATCTGTAGCACAGGGCTAATGAAGATTATGAAATACAACCCACATAAAAATTGATAGGCACATTACCTAATACATAATAAAAACTTAAAGTTTAGCTAATTTTACCTTTAAAAGAATGATATATATTTTTTCTTTAAATGTAAAATAAATGATTAGGTATTAGGAAAAAGAAAGGAAATGTAAGCTGAATGAGCATCTATCTGATGACCCTATTTCTTGGAAAGTAAGGTTATATGAAAAACTAAGGGTTATGCTGAAGTCAAAGAGAAAAAAAAATTCAGAAGTCAATATTCAGGGAGAAATCAGTTCCAAGTAAATGTGAGGTCTAATTAAAAGAATAAATAAATAGAATGCTGAACTATAGAAGGGATTGCTGTGTAAGTAGAATTTAAAACCGGGTATTACAAAGGTCATTAACATAGATGTCAAAGCTATTCTTTTTTTAAACTATTACTCGATTACAAAGTTTTTGTTTTAATAAGCTACTTGACAAAGTTAATTGTGATTGCGAGATGAGATGGCTCATGCCTATAAACCTAGCACTCTGGGAGGCTGAGGCAAGTGTACTGCTTGAACTCAGGTGTTCAAGAGAAGCTTAAGTAAGAGGAAGACTGTCTCTACTAAAAATAGAAAAACTAGTAGGGCATCATGGCAGGTGCCGATAGTTCTAGCTACTTGGGAAGCTGAGGCAAGAGGATCATTTGAGACCAGAGTTTGAGCCCAGGTCAAGGAAACAAAATGCTATGTTGACACCATGGCACTCTACGCAGGGCAATGAAATTAAAATTATCTCAAAAATGAAACAAACAAACAAAATCTCAACGTTAATCATGATGTATTTATGAACTTGGAGATGTATGAAGTGATAGATACAATTTACTTTATTTGCTGAGCAGTCACATTAAAAGTTAAGAATATAAAGATTAAAAGATGAATGCCAAGTTCAATAGAAGTGTCTAGTTAAGCTCTGTCCTTCTCTTGTCCCAATCAATTTTTTTACATATACATGTGTTTATTAGGTTTCCACTTTTTGCCTTCACAAAATTAAAAAGGCTTAAAATTTAAAAACAATAACAATGTTTAAGATAAGGACTAGAAACAAAAACCTCCATAAAGAACAAACGAAGATAAATACATTCCCAATCAATATTTTTATAAGCAATTTCATTTAGCAGGAATTGCAAAAGCAAAAGCCTCCAATGGCTAAGTAACAAATGTAAGGACATGAAGTCAAATTGCGTAATGCAGTAAGGAGCAATGGTTAATAAGATATACAAGATTTAACCAAAAGCATTCTAGTAAAAAAAACAAACCAAACCAGAATGTGATAGCCAAATAAAGCATACCAGTGGATAGATCTGGCAGATAGATATCATTTCAACACAGCCACTTTAGACTGGTACAAACCTAGAAGAATGGCTTAAAGTGGACTGAATAAAAATTTAAAGAACTCTAATAGTTCTAATAGGCTGGAACAATAGACCAAATCCATAGTATGAAATCTAGCAAAGATAAAACCCTATCATTAAAATCAAAGTATCAATTTATTATATGAAATGAGAAATCAGAGACAACCAAGATGAGATGTGACAGTAATTCATCTTAAAATTAAACAAAAGAGAGATAACTAAGCAGAGCTCAAAAAAAATCAATGCTGAGCTTCAGCTAATGAAAAACATCATGTAACATTAGGCTACAGGATTATTGTGTTCAGATGAGTTAAGATAACTCTGCTGTACTTCTATGAAGTTCAGGCTTCATTTGGAGTACTGATGGATAATCCCTTTTCAGATAGCATATTTTAGTCATAATATTAACAAAGCATAATAAATCAAAAGAAGAAGATTAACAAACCATGTCTGCTATAGGTTGAATGCTCTAATTTACTATGCCATGAGAAACATGAAAGCTCAAAACATGAATACTCCTTTTACATTTACAAACGTTCAAATGTAAATTAAACAGCTATAAGAATGATATCTAAGTAGGAAGAGTGCCCATACATAAGAAATACCCTATGTAAAGAAAACAATATTTTCACATTCCCAAAATATAGTTTGTTTAGAGGTAAAAGATAATTAATGAGGCTAGGGATGCTAATATTTCAAGAAGAAAGGAGGAGCAGGATTCAGCATTTTGAGTCCTTGTAATTTTCTGAAGTATCTCAGGTCTGCTGTTTCCTTTACATAATCTCTCTTTTAGATTATCAGACAGAATATCGGAATACTTACAGATTAATTGTAAACTTTAAAAGCTAAATACAGAAACACAACACGTGGAGTATTACTTCAGATGCAAACACTGAAAATAAGGAGTCTACCAACGTGAGAAACCACTAAGTTCAAAGAGCTATTAATAGGCTTCCAAAAAGCTGGCTTACAAGTCACTGCTACAAATCCTTTGAAAGGAATGCAAAGTGGATCTTACTAGAAACCTCTAAAAACTTATGTGATGTATATAATTTAGGGAATATTTTTCTCAGTGGTTCAGTTTTCCTAATTATTGGTTTTATTAATAAACTACTCTCTAATCACTGATAACTACTACTCTATTCATTTCACATTAAAAATTACACACTGAGTAAGAAATTTAAATGACAAAAGTTTGATTACATTAACAACTCAACAACAGCTGGGCTATCTCCCTCCTACTTTTGTAAAATAGATACTGCTATGATGCTCTTACCCCCAGATGATTTCCTGAGGTTAAGGAAACAAAATGCCTTGAGGCTGACATTTTAAACAGAATCATGACATAATTCTAAAAATTTGAAGAGAAGCAAAGTAGTACATTAGAGAACCCAGTAATAAAACATTCAACACAGCATCATGGTAGCCCATAATTCTCCTTAGAACTGGGTAAGGAATTTCAACTAGCAAAAAACTTTCAAAACAGCTATCTTTTCCCTGATGGGCGTAACTGGATGGCTAGAGAGAGAATAAGACCTTACTAACAGTAAAGAGAGCATACATTAGACAAAACAAACATACCTTTTTGCTTGGAAGGCTGAGTGAGGGAACTGGAAAGGGAGGCAGGCACTGAGCATACAATAATAATTAAGGCAAATTTCACCTCTATCTCATACCTTAAAACAAAATAAATTTCAAAATCACCAAAGGGTTTAAAAAAAAAAAAAAACTATAAATGTGCCAGAGGAAAACATGACTGTTTTTGCAAATCTCAGAGGACTAAAGAGCTTATTATAAGCCACTGAAGAAAATAATGTCATTTTGATTACATAAAAATGTAAAGCCTTTCACTACTTTAAAAAATAAAGTCACACAAATCAAGTCCAAAAACTATGACAACTGGGTATGGGGAGAAGGCCCACAAGAGAGAAAAAACACAATTAGATTCAAGGAGGAGGAGGGGTATGGGAGTTTTTAAGTTGCCACCTAACAGGTACAATGCAGAGGTATGTGGCATACTTCCTGGGTGAAGGGAACTGCAACTGATACTTTACCTTACAAACACATACAGAATGTAACCTAATAGCAACTCTCATATTAATCCAAAATTAAAAAAAAAAAAGAGGGGGGGCATATTTCTGTAACACATGACAAAGGGCTAGTTTGTTTTTATTTTAAAGTGGTATTGGTAAAGTGCAAATACCACTTGGAAGTCAGTAACAAAAGACAAACATTCAAATAGAAAAAACAGAAAGGGGCATGAACAGATGGCCATACAAACGGCCTTCCAAAATGTAGAAAAGATGTTCAGCCTCATTCATAATTAAAGAAATGTAATAAAAATAATAACAAGCTACAATTTTTTACTTATTAAACTGGAAAAGAAAATTCAATCTGAGAAAGCTAAGATAACCCACTAATGAAACATCCAACACCACATTATGGTAGCCCACAATTTTCCTTAGACTTGGGCTAGGGAATTCCAAATGGCAAAAAACTTTAAAACATAGAAAGAATGAACACTATTTAATAAGACAAAAAAAGTGGCTAAAATCAACAAGTTAGGGTATGTTTTAAAATAACTAAAAGAACAGAATTGGAATGTTCCTAACATAAAGAAATGGTAAATACCTAAGGTGTGGATACCCCAATGAACTTTGATCTGATTAATTCATATTGCATGCCTGTATCATTAACATCACATATGTCCTATAAAGACATACAATTATTGTGTACCCATAATAATTAACACATTAATTGCCATGTGAATTGATTTAACTCATGCTAGTTTTGAGCCACGGGCCTCATGAAGCATATGTAACTCATAGGTCTCTTGACTTTGGGAGCAGTGTGATATGTAGGCAACCCCCCATCACCATCTCCTGTTGCCCTGCTCCAGCTGTCCTACACTCAATCGCACCACACATGCTAGACTGTGCTCTCCAATTACCATAACTTCTAATTGCACATTTCCCCTTGAATGGTTCCCTGGCAGCTCTTTGACAAAACTGACACAACAGTATGCAGCCATGTGACACTGCTGCACATACTTTTTGGATATGCTACAGGGAGTGTCATCAAGGACCAGCCAACGTCTACTGCAGACACAACTAATCCTCATATTCAATAAGTATGTCCTTAGTCACAGGACTCAAACTCAGAAAATAATTTTTAAAAAACAAATTTTTCATTAAATTATAAAGGATCATTTTGTTTTTGAAGTTTTTGTTCTATTTTTATAATAAAAACACTGTGGCCCCCAGAGGAAAAAAAAATTTGTGTGTGGCAGCCAATGAGTTAAAAAGAAAAAAAGAGAAGAAGAAAACAAAACAAAATACAACAGCTATCTTTTCTGTGATGGGTATGTCAAATTGGCTAAAGAAAACTAATACTAGAATTGGGTCACTATCACTACAGCAATAGCCCCATCCTGATTTTATGAGGGCTTATTTTGCTCATATGCAGTGTCAGATATCTGGAGCAGAGACCGTTTTTCTTTTTCTAATTAGCTTTCCTTAGTGTTTGTGTATTTACTATGTAGCCCAAGACAGCTCTTATCTTACAACATACAGCAAAAAGTGAAAAGGGTGGAGATACCCCTGCACTACAACATGATTGTGGTGAAAGCCCAACTCATGAAACCTTCTGGAAGACAATGGGTTAATGTGTTAACATAAAAGAGAAGACATACAAACCCTCAACTACATTCAACAATCCCATTTCTAAGAATTAAATCCATGAAGACAATTTTCTGTGTGTACATGTGCACACTCATTCATAAGATGAAAGAAGACCAGCCATGCACCACATGGACATATCAGTACAACAGGCCTCGTTCCTTATATTGACCACCTCTGTATGTTGACCAGTTTGTTACAGTCCTTTGGGTGGTCAACTTTCAATGGTTCTACTGTACTTATATTTTCTCTGTATATACTATGCTGTGAAACACCACCAACCCTTTAAAATATTCTGTACTTTTTATCCTGGCACTCATCTGTTCCACACTATTTAAAAGCATCTACTAATTGGTATTAATACCAATTCTTCACAAATGCTTCCCAAAAAATAGAAGAAGGAATACTTTTCAATCTTTCTGTAAGGCCAGAATTATCCTGACACCAAAACTAAATAATGACAAGAGAAATAAAAGAAAAAGAACCAATTGATTCATATCATTTATGAATATAGATGCAAAAATCCTCAGCAAAATACTATCTAGCAACATATAAAAATGATTATACACTATGACCAAATGAGATTAATCTCAGAAATGCAAAGTAGATTTAAAATTAGAAAATAAAATTTATATAAAACACCATATTAATAGAAAAAGGAACAAACCCACATGATCATCTCAATAGATGGAGAAAAAGCACTTGACAAAATCAAATATACTTTCATGATAAGAATGTTTTAACAAACTAGAAATGGAAGATTTCCTTAACTGATAACTGTATCTATAAAAAACTCAAGGCTAACATCATACTTAGATGTTAGATGAAAGAAAGACAACATGCTTTCCCTTAATATCATGAAGAAGAATATAAGGGTATCTGCTTTCACCTCTTCTAGTCAACACTGTATTGTAGGTAGCAAGAGCAATGCCAAGAGAAAGAAAAAATAAATGGCATTCCAGACATTCTGTATTGTTAAAAGGGTCAATTCATCAAGAAGAAATAATTTCATACATGTAGGCACCAAACAACAAAACCAAATATATGAAGCAAACACTGACAGAACAGAAAGAAGAAATATAGAAAGTTCTACAATAATAGTTGGAGACTAGCTCATCCCTTTTAATATTGGACCAAATATCAAGAAAGATCAATAAAGAAAAAATGGACTTGAACAACACTATAAATCAACTGGACCTAACAGACATACAGAGAATACCTTCCCTCAAAGGAGAAAACATAATCTTCTCAAATGCAGACATTACCTAAGAATCAGAGGCGCAGAACCTGCAGCACATGGGCCATATGCAGATTATGTGAGGACTTTTCTGCTTATCTGTAGTGGTGGATATCACAAAAATTATTCATGGGCCTTTCTGTTTGTTTTGTCAGCTCATCAGTGTTCATTAGTGATTGTGTATTTAATGTGTGGCCCAAGACAACTCTTTTTCTTCCAATGTGATGCAAAGAAGCCAAAAGGTTGGATACCCCTGTTAGGCCATAAAACAATTCTCAGTAAATTTTTAAAAACTGAGGTGATATATATCTTCTCTGACCACAATGTAATGAAACTAAAAATCAGTGACAGAAAGAAAACTGAAAAATTCACAAATGTGTGGAAATTAAGCAACTCATTATAGACAACCAGGTGTGGGTTGAAGAGAAAATTAAACAACACACTTGCTACAGCTTGGATGTTTATCTCCCAAACCTCATGTTGAAATCTGATCTTTAATGAAGCGTCCTGAGAGCTTGGTGCTCTCCTCATAGAAATGAATGTTTTCACTCTATTAGTTCCTCTAAGAACTGGTTGCTAAAAAGTGCCTGGCACCTCTAACCTATCTTTCTTGCTTCCTCTCTTACTGTGTAATCTCTGTGCATATCAGCTCCCCTTCACTTTTTGCCAGGAGTGGAAGCAGCCTTGAGGCTTTCACTACACACCCAATCTTCCAGCCAGCAAAATCAATCTCTTTTCTTAATAAATTACCCAACTGTAGGCATTCTTTTATAGTAACACTAAAAGGGTCTAATACAACACTCTTAAAACAAGAAAAATTAAAAAATATTGAGATAAATGGAAAAAAACCCTGAGATTTATGAGATGTAACAAAGGCAGTGCTCAGAAAGAAATTTATAGTTGTATTCCCTACCTTAAAAAAGAAGACCTCAAATCAATAACCTAACTTTACAACCCCGAGGACTAGAAAACAAAAAACTAAACCCAAAACTAGGTGAATGAAAGAAATAAAAAACATCTGAGCAGAGATGAATAAAATAGAGAACAGAAAAACAATAGAGAAAATCAACAAACTGAAAAGTTGGTTTTTAAAAAAGATCAACAAAATTGACAAATCTGTAGCTAAACTAACAAAGAAAGAGAAAAGACAAATAACTAAAATCAGAAATGAAAGTGCGGCTATTACTATTGACCTTACAGAAATAAAAAGAACTCTCATAGCATACTATGAACAATTATATGCTAACAAATTAAATAACCTAGATGAAATGGACAAATTCCTAGAAACACACAAACTAATAAAATGACTTAAGATGAAAAAAAACTATCAATAAACTTATATAGAAAGCAAACAGAAAGTGAATTAATGATCAAAAGCCTCCCAGGAACTAAAATCCAGGACCAGATGGTTTTAATGGCCACTTCTACAAAACATTTAAATAAACAAAAATTCTTCTACAACTCTTCTCCCCTCCAAAACCAGAAAATGAACAAGTGTGAGGGCAGCATTAACCTGATACCAAAGCCAGATAAAGACATGAGAAAATTACAAACCAATATCCCTCATAAATGTAAATACAAAAATACTTAAGAAAATACAAAAAACCCAAACCAAAATGTTAAAAGGATTTTACTTCATGGACAATAAGATTTATGTCTCAGGAATACAAGAGTAGTTCAATACAAGAAAATCAAGGTAATATAGCATACTAACAGAAGGATGAAAAAACCTCACATGATCATCTCAATATTCACAGAAAAGGCATTTGGCAAAATCCAATTTAATTTCTTTCTTTTTTTTTTTAATTTCTTTTTTTTTGAGACAGAGCCTCAAGCTATCCCCCTGGGTAGAGTGTCATGGCATCACAGCTCATAGCAACCTCCAACTCCTGGGCTCAAGCGAGTCTCCTGCCTCAGCCTCCCAAGTAGCTGGGACCACAGGCGCCCGCCACAACGCCCGGCCATTTTTTGGTTGCAGCCATCATTGTTGTTTGGTGGACCTGGGCTGGGGATTCGAACCCGCCACCTTAGGTGTACGTGGCTGGCGCCTTAACCAATTGAGCCACAGGCGCTGAGCCAGGACCACTGCTTTCTAAAGCAAAGGTTTTTTTTTTTTCAATTTTTTTTTAAATCTCTTTTGGAATCTTAGGTTTGAGAATCTGATGAAAGCTTGGTGTCCTCTTAGCTGACTCCACAGTCAAAGTTAAGAAAACTTGCTTTTGAACTTAAAGCTTGTCCTTTCTTCTCTGGCTTCTACCTGCTCGCAGAACCACTCCAGTAAGGGATGGCCATATACCCGCTGTTCCCCTCTTCATCTGTTTACTGTTGGATATCACTGAGAGCATCACCACACAGCACAGGGAGAAGGGCTTCCTACTTCGTGTATGTGCTGCAACCAGAGCTCTCTAAACAAAACCCAAATGCTTAGGCATGGAACACCAGGCCAGGAGTCTAGGACCAAACATAAAAGTGATTCCTTCTCCAGGAGCTGTGAGTTGTGTGTCAGAGCAGAACGGCTACGAACTGTTAAACTTTCTGTGATAGTCCTGTCTGGGGCATGACAACTGCAGCTAGAGCATTGTCATTGGTAAATTTTGGTCTTCCAAGAGAGGAACTCCTATAATAAGGTTTAGACTTTTATTGCCAAGCTAAAGCTTCTCAGCTTATACCTTTATAAACCATTCCTTTATAAACTGAGCAGCTAGTTACATGGGGCACCACTTTCAGCTTTCCTTCATGGTTTTTCTTGGGTCATGTCTTAAACTGTATTCAGCATCTTCACTAGAAAAAAAGTGCCTTCTCTAAATCCAGAGCCTCCTAAGAAGGACACTGACTCTGAAAATTTTGAGTGCCCAAAACTGCAGAGCTTAGGCCACCCTGTGAATCACTCCCTCTGGCTGGTAGAACTGCTTCCCTGTTCTGAAATGTGGCCCAGAAATGAAAGGCTTCTTTCTGGACTGTGACTTCACACATATAAAGCAGAAGCTTAATCCCCTCACAAAATACATACCTTCCCCCATCTTAGTCCTTCCCATTGTAATAAAGGGCACCACCAATATACAAATTGCTCAAACAGAAGACAGAGCTTATTCCAGATTCTAGTTTTCTTCAACCCTCATATCCAAAATATATCCTGTATCTGCCCACATCTCATGACCTATACCACTGTCACTCTAGATCAATGGTTCTTAAACTTCAGCCTATATCAAAATCACCTGAAGAGATTGGTAAACTACCTACTGCTATATCCTAGTACAGTAGATACTGGAGTAGGGACCTGAGAATTTTCATTTCGAATATGTTCTCAGGTGATGCTGATGCTGTTGACCCAGAAACAACACCCTGAAAACCACTGCTGTACTCTGTTGTGAGTGTCTAGGCATCTCGCTTTGTTTTCAGGCGTCCTCAAACTAAGGCTCGCAGGCCACATGCAGCCCACCTAGGACATTTATCTGGCCTGCCGGGTCTTTTTGCCGCCACTGCCTGTCCTACTTAGTAGCCGACTCATCCCAGGGCCCGCAGTCCGGCCATCCAGCAGTCTGAGGGACAGTGAACTGGCCCCTGTTTAAAAAGTTTTGAGGACCCCTGGTTTAAGGGGTCCCTCTTATCCCTATTTAATTATCTATAGCACCTCCTGTTCACTTGTACAAGTATTTCAGTTTGGATGACAAATTACATGGGCATCCATTTCCTCACCTGACAGCTTCTTCACTGTTCTCCCTACTGCCATGCTTGCCCTCTGCTATCCATTCTCTCATAGCAGCCAGAATGATCTTTTTAAAAATGCTAATTGGATGATGTAACTCCCTATTTCCCATCACACTTAGAATAAAAGTCTAACTCTCTGCTGTAGTTACAAGGCCTCTATGATCTGGCCCTACCTAACTCTCTAGCTTTTTCTTCTTCCTATTACTCCCTTGTTCATTTCTTTCAGCAATAGTGATTGCCTTTCTGTTTTTCAAAATGCATGGAGCCCTTGCCACCTAAAGGCCTTTGGCTTTGCTCTTTTCTTCCTAGAGTGCACTTCTCCCATGTCCTCCTATGGCTGGCCTTTTTTCATAATCAGGCTTTAGGTCCCATGTTCTTTCTTCAAAGAGGCTTCAGCCCAAACTGAAGTGGCCCATTCTAATCACTTTCCCTTGCTCCTGTGTTCCAATTTTCTTCTTAGTGCTTATCACTGTCCATATTACCTTGCTCATATATTTTCTTCTATTGATGGTCTAATACTGAGGGCAGGATTCACCATGGTATACCCAGTGCCCAGACAAGTCTGGCATACACCAGACATTCAATAAACATCTGATGACTAAATGATTGGGCTCCAGTGAGTCCAGGCCATTTCCAGGAGTCAGCTATACCTCTGGGCCTGACTTCCTCATTTACTTTGAATGTGGGTACTATCATTCTGTTTTATTTCACCTCTGGTCTATAGGTGGGAAAGAACAGAGGTCCTGAATATGAGATGATTTTTCTCTGTGGCCAACCTCCTTAGCGCTCTGCACCTCCCAACTCTGTATAGACCTCAGCATCTCCCCTCCCTAGGTATTTCATTTCCAGATGAGGTTCTCAGGCAAGAACAAGCAACCCTGGATTCAGCAGATAGCTTAATGCCCACTTTGTCTCCAGTTACTCCCTAAAACACTGTTGATGGAGGCTCGAACCATATAACATGCACTTGAGGGTCCTTGGTCCCTGGGCATTTTATGGGCAGCATTTCTTCTGGGTCTTTCTCTCGGTGAACTGGGTACTCACTCTCCCTGAAATACTAATTGAGGAAAAAGAGAACTAGCTATTTGAAGAGTGATGCATGCCCTATTTCTAAATGTTGAAGAGTAGGAAGTGTCTAGAGAAGCCTGGCCTCTATAGAGCTCTAACACCATTGGTGACAATAAATTTGGGCTTCTTGGGAGGCTGTGACAAGAGAATCACTTGAGCCCAGGAATTAAGAGGTTGCTGTGAACAATGATGCCATGGCACTCTACCAAGGGCAACAAAGTGAGATCCTGTCTCAAAAAAAAAAAAAAAAGAAAGAAAATTTAGCCAAGTGTAGTGGAGCATGCCTGTAGTCCCAGCTCCTCAGGAGGCTGAGGCAGGATCACTTGAGCCCAGGAGTTTGAGGTTGCTGTGAACTATGATGACATCACTGTACTCTAACCCAGGTAATGAATGAGACCCTGTTTCAAAAAACAAAGCAAAGCAAAAAGAAAAGAGGAGCAATGACAATCCCTCAGCAACTTTCCAGCAATGAAGTAGAAAAGAGTCTTTCTCCTTGATTCTAAGGCTGGAGTGGAAATAAGGCTGCTGGGCTCTGCTGAGTTTAAAGTAAATACTTTTAGGCTCCTGGATAAATTTAGGGTTATGGAGTGTGGACTCAAATAGCAAAGTCATGCAGATAGGAGATAGAGTTGGGATATCTGTTCAACTCTCCACAAAGTAAATCCCTTTTGAGATCTGACCAGGCTGCTATGTTATGCATGGTGGGCAGGGATTTGCGAGGGGAAGAGTCCTGATTATCTCTCTGGAGGATTGCCAAGACCTTTGTCTGAGTCTTCGTCTTTCGGTAAGAAGCATGAGAGTGGAGGTTAAAAATACTACATTTGAAATTAGGCCTAGGTACAAATCCAGGCTCTACCACTCACTAGCTTGATAGCCTCATACAACCTCTCCTAGTCTCAATTTTCTGATCTGTAAATGAGATAATAAGAATGTTGTCTTATTAGACTGTTGGGAAGATTGAATGAAATAATTTAAGACCTCATAGCACAGTGTTTGGCACAGAGCAATTAATGTTAAATATTGATGTTCAGTAATGATGTTGCTATCATTATTATAATTTTTTGAGAAAAGGGAGGCAAATGCAGAATGTATAAGGGCATAGCCTCCAGCAGCCTTTACGTTCCAGGCAGAGGAACGATGAAAAAGTGCAGGTGCCTCTCCAGAATGGTCAGCTAGTTTGCACTTAGCTGAAGGGAGGGAAACCTATTCTCACTCCTTCCTATCTCAGCTTTGGACCTATGCTTATGCCCTTCTCCTGCCAACCCAAGAGGGACTGCTATGGCTGGTCTGTCTGTGGCTCTCTCTTCACAAATCTAGTTACATACTGAACCGGATTTATTTTGGCTTGTTGCTTTGTGTTTGTGTTCTAGACATGAGGTGTCTGAGTTTTCTAACTGAGGTGGAAGAGAGTGCTCTTTTGAAAAGCAAAATGTAGTTTCAGTTTAGGGACTCTGCTTTCTTCTGGCTACAGGCAACAGCAGAAATTCTGCCATCTGCCAAAGGCATGGGATGACTAGAGGTCAATGCTGAATATTAATTCACCTGTTGGACATCTAAGATAGCAGCCCTGGGAAACAGGGCATGGGTAAGAAAAGAAGTGATGTGCCTTTGGCATGAATTCTTAAACTGAGGTTCTATGGGGTCCATAAAGCTACTGAATTTTATGCAAGATTATACCTTTATGTGCAAGATACATTTTCCTGAGAAGAGGATCCATAGTTTTTGTCAAAGTTCCCAAGGGAAGCCACAGCCCAAATAGGTACAGAAACACTGGTCCTGATCTGAGAGTAGAGACAGAACCTTCCTCTGGGGATCACTAAGAGGCTATATTGTGCAGGCTGGCTGATTATCAGGACTATTAGTAAAAATGGGCCTGGAAGCAGGGTTATTTAGGCATCAAGGGAGGAGAGCTACTCTTATTGGACCTGACTGGCTGGAGCCTCTCATATCTGTTTGGAAAGTTGGAGGTTTTGTGCTCACTAAACATTTCCTATTTTCCCTGAAATTTGGTCTCAACATTAGAAAGCACTCTAAACTGACATTTTATGTTAAATGAATGGACTGGTCTGGTATCATCTCAGAGGTGGGAGGCAAGAATTATTTTTTTTCTTTGAAATATTGAATCTAAGTTTCACAGTATTTAAAAAAAAAAAAAAAGAAAAAGTCTCACTCTGTTGCCCGGGCTAGAGTGCCATGGTGTCAGCTTAGCTCACAGCAACCTTAAACTTCTGGGCTCAAGCAACCCTTTTGCTCCAGCCTCCTGAGTAGCTGGGATAACATTCAGCTAATTTTTCTATTTTTAGTAGAGACAGGGTCTTGCTCTTGCTCCAGCCAAGCGATTCTCCCACCTTGGCTTCCCAGAGTACTAACATTACAGGTGTGAGACACCACGGCTGGCCTCACAATCTACTTGTTAATTTCCCAGAGGCCAATGGTTTCTCCTTAGCCCTGTGGCATCCTTTCATAAGGAGTCAGGTGCCTTGGTCTTATCCCCAGCTGTGCTTATTTACTCCTTAGTCCTCACTCTCCAAATCTTGAAACATATTTCTGAAAATCAAATTGGGACCTATGAGATTGTTTGATACTTCTTGGAATATGATTCCATCTTTGTGGCTATGCTTCAGTTTTGGCCAGTCCATTGTACTGTCTCCTGCTTTGTTCAATAACCATTATTCTTTGTTGTAGCCCCTTGTTCATGTTAGAAAATGGCATTTCCTCCCTTGAAAGGAAGACCTCCTTCCCAGAACCATATGCTCAACCCAGTTTACCAAAAGGCATCAGAATACCACAGAGGTTTCCTAAGACTTGAGTATGGCTGTCATGCTGCCTGAATCAGGCACTCTCTAAGCTCAGTCAGCTAACAAATAGAAAATATGGGCTGAGGGAAGCTAAGCACAGTAGTTCCCTCACTCCCCACCACCACCACCAAAGCATAGCCTAATTACCATAGGTTGTGGTCACTGATGAAGGCTCCCTGGGGCAAAAGTTTTGCTTTGCTTTGGGGGCCTTGTGTCAGAGTGTTCTCCAGATATGAAACAGAATCAAGTCTCCAAGACATAGGCCTCTGACTTGGAGCTATCAGGCCATGCAAGCCCACCCCAGAACATAGGCATATCCACCATCACTGCCACTGGGAGTCTGGTCAGGGACCATCATCCTGGGACTACCCTGACTTACACAGAGCTAAGGGTCTCATGGAGATGATTAAACCCACACAGAATGACATGTTCTTTGTATACTCTCCTAAGAGCTCTCTGTGCAGGGAGGTCTTAAGAGGAGCTGCCTGTGCCACATCCATTCTGAAAGATGGGCCCAAGGACTGTAGACTGTTATATCTGACAGAAGCGGCCTTTCTTCTTACTCCTCACTTGAGGATGGCAAAATCCTTTCTATTCTTTACATCTTGCTTTACTCTCTCCTGTACTCTGCTCCACTTAATACCTTCATTTTGAGCTGGCTTTTGACAACTGGGACTTGAATTATCTCTTGGTTGTAGGGCTCTAGGAATGATGACAATAAGGAATAGCTACCCTCTGCTATTTATTTGCTTCCTTCTCAACCCTAATTTCTGGGAAGGGATTGTAAGGAAGCAGACACACCTCTTCTCATAGTCTGTTAACTGGCAGAATGAGCCACCCATCAGTCCAGGCCAGGTAGCTCTTTTAACCATATTAATGGTGACTTGGGCTGACAGAGGCTTTTTACTTTGATATAGTCAAATATATTAGTCCTTTTCTTTGTGAATTTGTATTTAATGGTTTTTCTTTCTTTCTTTTTTTTTTTTTTTGAGACGGTCTCGCTCTGTGCCCTGGGGCCAAGTGCTGGGGTGTCATAACTCGTAGCAACCTCAAACTCTTAGGCTCAAGTGATCCTCTTGCCTCAGCCTCTGAAGTAGCTGGGACTACAGGCACCTGCCACAACACCTAGCTATTTTTTAGAGACAAGGTCTTGGGGCTCGGCACCCATAGCACAGTGGTTATGGCACCAGTCACATACACCGAGGGTGGTGGGTTTGAACCCAGCTTGAGCCAGCTAAACAGCTGCAACAAAAAAATAGCTGGGCACAATGGCGAGTGCCTATAGTTCCAGCTACTTGGGAGGCTGAAGCAAGAGAATCACTTAAGCCCAGGAGGTGGAGGTTGCTATGAGCTGTGACAAACAGCACTCTACAGAGGGCAACTTAGTGAGACTATGTCTCAAAAAAAGAAAAAAAAAAAAGAGAGTTTTTGTCTTGGTCTTGCTCTTGCTCAGGGTGGTCTTGAACTCCTGAGCTCAGAAGATCCACCCACCTCTGCCTCCCAAAGTGCTAGGATTATAGGTTTGAGCCACCGTGCCCAGCGCTATTTTTATGGTTTTTACAGAAAGCTTCCCTATCTCCAAATAATGAATATATTCTCCTATATTTTCTCGTATTTCTAGTATAGTTGTGTTGCTATGTTAGTTCTTTAATTCATCTGGAATTTATTTTTATAAATGATGTGAATTAGAGATCTAACTTTTTTTTCACAGGGTCACAGGCTTCCCAGCATTATTTATTCTGTAGGCCATCCTTTCCCCCAGGGTCTTGAAATATTAGTCTTCTCACATTCAGAACTCCCATAAATGCACGTGGCTGTTTGTGGATTCTATTGTCTTGAACCTTTTTATATTCTTGTACCAGTGCCATATCATTTTGATTATTCTAGCTTTTAGATATTGTTTGATATAGTGTATTTTTCTCTTTTGTTTCCCCCCCTAAATTCTTTTGCTATCCTTACATATTTATTCCTTCCAGATGTAATTTGGATAAATCAGCTCATCAATTTTCATTTAATAAGTCCTGTTAGGATTTTGGTTGGGATTTTATTCATCATATAGATTAATTTGGGAGTACTTGGCTCAGCGCCTGTGGCTCAATCGGCTGAGGCGCCAGCCACATACACCTAAGGTGGCGGGTTCAAATCCCCAGCCTGGGCCCGCCAAACAACAATGATGGCTGCAACCAAAAAATGGCCGGGCGTTGTGGCGGGCGCCTGTGGTCCC
>CAUYQV010012483.1:0-52072 GCA_963574575.1 Galagoides demidoff | reverse complement strand
CCTAGATAGCTGTACTGTGGAGTCTTTTTTTTTTTTTTTTTTTGAGACAGAGCCTCAAGCTGTCCCCCTGGGTAGAGTGCTCTGGCATCACAGCTCACAGCAACCTCCAACTCCTGGGCTCAAGCGAGTCTCCTGCCTCAGCCTCCCAAGTAGCTGGGACCACAGGCGCTCGCCACAACGCCTGGCTATTTTTTTTTTTTTTTGGTTGCAGCCCTCATTGTTGTTTGGTGGCCCCGGGCTAGATTCAAACCCAACACTTTAGGTGTATGTGGCTGGCACCTTAGCCATCGAGCCACAGGCGCCGAGCTTGTACTGTGGAGTCTTAATGAAGATGAACAAGAACTCATCCACATGCCAGCAGAGTGGTGTACCCCAACCCCAAGGGAACAGAAGCTCCCAACCAAGCTCAGGACCCTTCTGGACCTCACCTTGTATGTCTCTTCATCTGGCTATTTGTATCTTTTAAAAAATGCCCTTTTTAATAATTTGGGAAACATGTTTCCCTGAGTTTTAGGAGCCACTCTAGCAAATTAATAGAGCTTAAAAAGGGGTTCATGGAAACTGCAATGTAAAGATGTAATAGTCCAAAGTTCCAGAAGCATAGATTTGTGACTGGTGTCTGAAGCTGGGGACATCGTGTGAGACTGAGTCTTCAACCTGTGGGTTCTGATGCTATCTCCAAGAAGATGGAGTCAGAATTGAATTGGATTGGAAGACACAGGCCAGTTTATATTGCAGAACTGACCACTTGCTTTTTTATGGGGAAAAATCCCTACAAATTTGGTCATAGAGGCCTTCTGCAGTAATTGTGGTAAGAAAACAGAGGGGAAACTCTTTCCCACACAAGAGGATTTTATAGAAATAATTTTTTTAAAAACCTTTCACTTTCAGTTAAGACACAACTAGCTCACACCTATAATCCTAGCACTGTGGGAGGCCGAGGTGGGTGGATTGCCTGAGCTTATGGAAATCAGACTGAACAAGAGCGAGACCCCATCTCTAAAAAATAGCCAGGCATTTTGGCAGGTGCCTACAGGCCCAGTTACTCAGGAGGCTGAGGCAAGAGGATCACTTGAGCCCAGGAGTTTGAGGTTGCTGTGAGCTATGACACCCAGCACTCTAATAACGATGACAAAGTGAAACTCTGTCTAAAAAAAAAAAAAAAAAGAAAAAGAAAAAGACACAGTTAAGTACACACAAAAATACAAAACACTGACAGGGAGAAAATAAGTACCTAACAAAGGGCTTTATGAAAAACACATAAGGAACTACTACAATTCAGTAAGAAGACAACTTCCTAATTTAAAAACTGGGCAAAATATCTGAACAGACACTTCACCAAAGTGATGTAGCCTATTAGCACCTGAAAGATACTGAACATGGCTCAGCGCCTATAGCTTTTGTTTAAAGCAATCTTAAACAAAAAGAACAATACTGTCTGACTTCAAATTATACCGTAAGTCTACAATAACCAAAACAGTATGGTACTAGTATAAAAATAGAGATATAGGCTAATGAAAGAGAATAGAGTTTAGATAACTGGATAGCCACATGCAGAAGAATGAAATAGAATCCTGTCACCACTCACAAAAATTAATTCAAGATAAAGATTCAAATATAATCCAAGAAAAAAAATTATAAAAGAAAATGTAGGAAAAAGTCTTTTAAACATCAGCCTTAGTGAAGATTTTATGACCCTAAAGCAAATATAGCAATAAGAAAAATAACTAAATGAGACTTAATTAAATTAAAAAGCTCCTGCATAGCTAAGGAAATAAGTGAAGGATCAACCTACAGTATGAGAGAAAATATTCCCAAACTATACATTTGACAAAGGACTAATTCTAAATCTACAAAGAACTTAAACAAATCAGCAAGAAAAAACACCCCAATAAAAAGTGGGCAGAAGACATCAACAGAAGTTTTTCAAAAGAAGATAGATAATGGACAATAAACATGTTTAAAAAATGCTTAACGTCACTAATCATCAGAGAAATGCAAATTAAAACTACAATGAAATACCACCTGAACCCTTATCTGAGTGGCCATTATTAAAACTTATAAAAAAAAAAAAAGAAAAGAATAGATGCTGGCATGGATTCAGAGAGCAAGGAACACATATTAATACAACCTCTGTGTAAAGCAGTATTAAGTCCTCAATGATAAATGTAGACCTGCCATTCAATCCAGCAATCCCATTGCTAGGTATCTACCCTCAAAAAATGAAGTCATATCATCAAAAAGACACCTGCACTCAAATGTTCATCACAGCATAATTTATAATTGCAAAGATGGGGTGGCACCTGTGGCTCAAAGGAATAAAGGTATTGGCCCCATGTATCAGAGGTGGTGAGTTCAAACCCAGCCCTGGCCAAAAACTGCAAAAAAAGAAACAATTGCAAAGATGTGAAATCAACCTAAGTGCCCCTCAATTCATGAAGAGATAAAGAAAATGAGGTTATATACACACACACCATAGAGTACTATTCAGCCATTTAAAAAAATGAAATAATTTCTTTTGCAGCAACTTGCTGGAACTGGAGACCATTATTCTAAATGAAGTATCTCAGGAATGGAAAACCAAATATCATATGCTGAGAAACCAAGAAATAGGGAAGGAAGGAAGGTGGGTGTGGGATAAAGACTTACCTATTAAGAATAATGAACAGTAAGTACTATGATGATGGGAGCACCAAAATCCCTGACTTAAGCGTTACACAAGGTATCTACATAACAAAAATATTTGTATCCTTTAATTAATATTTAGAAATTAAAGAAAAAAGATCCTATAGCCCAACTATAGCCCAAGAAGAAGGGGGAAAAGGAGAGGGAGGGGCGGGGAGGGGGGAGGATGGGTAGAAGGAGGGTGGACACACAATTACGGTGCATTTTACAAGGGTACATGTTAAATTTACTAAGTGTAGAGTATAAATGTCTTAACACAATAACTAAGAAAATGCAGTGAAGACTATGTTAACCAGTTAGATGAAAATATTTCAAATGGTATATAAAACCAGCACATTGTACAAAAAAAGAAAGAAAGAAAGGAAAAGATCTACAGTAGCCAAGTGCAAGAATGGGGAACAAACAGAATTCTCAGGCTCAGTACTTATAGCTCAGTGGCCAGAGCACCTGCTACATACACAAGAGCTGGCAGGTTCGAATCCAGCCTGGACCAACTACAACCAAAAAATAGTTGGGCATTGTGGTGGGCGTCTGTAGTCCCAGCTACTTGGGAGGCTGAGGCAAGAGAATCACTTAAGCCCAAGAGTTTGAGGTTGCTGTGAGCTGTGATACCATGGCACTCTACTGAGGGCAACATAGTGAGACTCTGTCTAAAAAAAAAAAACAAAAAAACAGAATTCTCAAATTCTGCTACTCAAAATAAAAATATTTTGGAAAGCAGTATTTCTGTATGCTATAAAATTAAATATATACTATCCCATTTCTGGGTTATGTATCCAGGAGAAATAAAAAGTATTTCCACAGAAAGACTTATACATAAATGTTCACAATACCATTATTCATATTAGTCCTAAACTAAAAATAATCCAATTATTTGTCCATTAAGAGGGAACTGGATAAACAAATCTCATTATATTCATACAGTGAATATTCATTCATTACATTCATACATACTACTCAGCAATAAGAAGTAATGAATGACTGATACATGCAACAACATGTATGAACAGTGGCTGCCCAAGGATCAAGGGAAGAGGCTCAACTGTAAAAAGACATGAGGTAGGAGGATTAATTGAGGCCAGGAGTTCAAGACCAGCTTGAGCAAGAGCAAGACCCCTATCGCTACAAAAAATAAAAAAAAAAAAAAAAAAGCTGGGCATAGTGGTATGGGCCTGTAGTCCCAGCTAGCTACTCAGGAGGCTAAGGCAGGAGAGTCTCTTAAGCCTAGGAGTTTGAGGCTGCAGTAAGCTATGATGTTGTCACTGTACTCTAGCTGGGGTGACAGAATGAAACTCTGTCTCAAAAAAAAAAACAAAAAAAGACTTCGGAAAACTTTTAAGGGGATGGAACTGATCTACATTTTTATTGTGGCGACAGTTATACACCTATATGCAATCACTAAAATTCAAGTTGTACATTATTTAAATGGACAAATTTTATTTTATGTACATTAAACAATAAAACTATAAAACCTTTTAATGGCAGAAAAACACAGAAAGTAAACATAAAAGTTGAAATTTATGAGGTGGAAAATAGTTAATCCAATTTAATAAATCAAAATCCTTATTTTAAATATTGCACTGTTATCTGTATTTTACCACAATGAAAAAATACATACTACAATAAAAAAATAAAATATACAAGGCACTGACTTCACCAAGAAAGAAAAGAAGAAAACACATGTACAATGTGAAAAATAACAAAGGGTAATCTGGACAAAGGGTAATTTTTACTTAACAAACCCAAGCAATGTAACCTAATCGTTTGTACCCTTAATCTGAAATAAGAAAAAAGAAATAGGCTCGGCACCTGTGGCTCAAGAGGCTAAGGCACCAGCCACATACACCTAAGGTGGCGGGTTCAAATCCAGCCTGGGCCCGCCAAACAACAATGATGGCTGCAACCAAAAAATAGCCGGGTGTTTGGCGGGCGCCTGTGGTCCCAGCTACTTGGGAGGTGGAGGCAGGAGACTCGCTTGAGCCAGGAGTTAGAGGTTGCTGTGAGTTGTGATGCCACAGTACTCTACCCAGGGTGACAGCTTGAGGTTCTGTCTCAAAAAAAAAAGAAAAAGAAAAAGAAAAAAAAAAAAAAAGAAATAATAAAGGGTAAATAAGCATTGAAATAGAAAAAAATTACAAATAAAATTTTATATAGCTCTCCGTAAGTGTGAAAACATACGGAATAGGAAGAATTCCTTGTGAAAATACAGATTATCAAAATCAACTACATTAGGGATAGAGCTTCAACAAGCTGATTTCTATACAAGAAACAGATAAAGCTATCCAAGAAGCATCCCAGAAAAGAGTAAACCTGAATGGGTTCATAGGAGAATTCTACCTAGTCTTACAGCACCACATTTCAGAGCACAGAGCAATGAACACCAAGGAAAACTTCTTAATCCTTTTTAAGAACAAGGGTAACACTAATGCCTAAGCATTACCAAAAAGAAAAAAAAACAATTACAGACGAAGAGGTACACAAAACATTAACAAATAGAATACACCCTCACTTTAATGGAAGGAAGGAATGCAGGGAGGGAGGGAAGAAACTAAGGTCAAAGGGAGTTTATTTCAGAAATCAAGGCTGGTTTTATATTAAGAAATCTATTAATACACCATCTTAATAAAGCTAAAAGAGAAAAGATCACGATTGTCTCCAGAGATGCTAGAAAACATCTGAGAATTTTTAACATCATGCCTCATAAAAACACAAGAAATTAAGAATTGATGAATATGTTCCTGAATGATAAAATTGAACCTACATTTCAATCCTAAAGCTAGCAACTTAGTCAGTGAAGAAAGAGTTCCAACAGGAGGAACATGGAAAGGATGCCTATGGTCTCTAATACTATTCAATATTGTAGTGGAGGTACTTGCCAGTGCAATCAGATAAATCAATTAGAAGGTAAAGAAGTAAAATTACCTTTATTTGTAGAAAATATGATAGTATACCTGGGAAACCTTAGATAACTCAAAAGTTAGTAAGACATGAAATTAACCTATAAAAATTAATAATCTTCATAAACAAATACCAACTGAAGGACAAGAAGAAATACATTTATAAAAGAAACCAAAATTAAATATTTCAAAATAAGCTTAACAAGAAATATGCCAAAACTACATGAAGAAAATTTTAAAACTCTCTCGAAAAAACACAAAAGGAAACTTCAAAAAAAGGAAACACATCTGTACTGTAGGAAAGGACAACCCAACATCAAAAAAATGTCAGTTCTCCCTAAGTTTAAAAATTTAATTCAGAGGATTCTGGGGAGATGGTGAAATAGGAAACGCCAGGAACCTGTCTCCCCAATAGGCAATAATTGCACTGGTGGAATCTGTCTGATATAACTATTTTGGAAATCTGGAGTCTACTGAAGGCTTACAACTTCTAGTAGGAGGCTTGGTCTGTAAATTGTGGTTAATTTCAGTCAATTTCAACTCTGAGTAGAGTAGCAGTTACCCATCCCACAACCCTAGACTAACAGCAGACAGTTCTGCAAGAGTTTCAGGAGGAACTTTCAAAGAGATTGGGAGTCAGGGTCAGGGGAAAAAGCATCCTGTCCTCCAAATACTAGGGATCTGTGCTCTGATGACAGTTGACTGCTTATGATCCCAGAGGTGGAAAGTTAGGTAGGAAGCTATTGTTGCTCCTCTCACAACTGTTCAAAGTCTCGCTCCCTCTGGCTGAAATGACTACCAGAGGATTTAATGGACTGGCACTCAGCAGTACCCCCCACCCACTCAGGCCCTTCATTTTCCTATTTTGCTCTTTAGGGAGCCAGACAATAAAGACTATGGATACTTAAAAACAGCTATGTATATGAGGAAAATCAGAAAGTGGCTGCAGACCCAAAGAAAGACAAAGGTTTAGAAAAGACCTGAGAAGACCTTCAGTTTATACCAGACTAATCTTTGGCACAGAGGCAGGCTACTATGAGAAAAATGAAAATAATAGACAAAAACAATGCCACAACCCAGCAAACCCTAGGGAATGGGGAGATTCTGATTTGCAAAGTTATCACATTAAATGCCCAGTTTTCAACAAAAGATTCTAAGACATTCAAAGAAACAAAAAAGTATAGTCCATTTAAAGACAAACAGAAACTGTCCCAGAAAAAGAACTGATGGCATATTTAGTAAACAGAGACATTAAAACAACTATCTTAAAAATTCTCAAAAGACTGAAGGAAGATACAGAAAAAGTCATGAAAATGATACAGGAACAAAATGTAAACATGAATAAAGACACTGATAACCTATAAGAAACCAAAAAAGAACTTGCCAAAAGTTTTCTAGGTTCCAGAATAAAGGAAACTAAGTACAAGCAATGTGTGAACCTGGGTTGGATCTTAGACCAGAAAAATGGTATCAGTGGGACATTTAGCAAAATTTGAATGAAGTCAATACATTTGATAACAGTAATGTTTATTTGGTTTTCCGATTATAGTAATGTTAATTTCTTAGTCTTGATTATAGTAATGTGGTTAGATAAGATGTAATATTTAGGCAATCAGGGGGAAGAGTATATGGGAATTCTTTATACTACTTTTACATTATTTTGTCAACTCTGACATCATTTCAAAATGAAAAATTTTTAAAACATATATGCATATATATAACCTAATACTCTGAAGTTCCCTTCTGGCCGACTCTTCTGCCATCTGTGAAGCCCGCAATTTCTCTTCACACTGATCCTTTTCCGATTGCTTCAAGACATCCTGTTCCACTTTCATTTTCTCTAAATCTGCTAATCTGCTCTCAAGTTCTAACCTAAAACAACAGATGATAATTATGTTACAAGAACTACAATAAAGATGATATGACAGCAAAATGCTTTCATTTGCAAGGAGATTTAACGCAAACTAAGGTAATTAAGCACTTACTTTTCCTCTTGCAATACCACAAGTTTTTGATAACCTTCTTCCTTGGCAGCTTGTACTTTACGTATTAATTCACGATCCTTTTCTACCAAGAGCATTTTGTGGTGTTCAATAGTTGATTTGAGAATTTCATTGTCTGACTGTGATCCTAGCATTTTTTTAAGGAGAAAAATGTACTATATTCAGTTCTATTAAGATTAAAAAATCACAATTACAATAGGCATTCACAAGCTGGTGTGACTCTGGACATGTATTCTCAAAGATCCTCACTGATAACTTAAAATAAAAATGAAGCAGATTAAAACTAGGATTTATTTTTTCTTTCCTTTTATTTAGCATATATACACACATACTTTAATAAAATACTATATACATTTACTCATTTGAATCTTGAGAGCTGAAGAGATCAACCTGGATGATATTCAAAGAGGTTTACTTCATTCACCTCTAAAGGAGTTCTGTGATCTAAGCCCCAAAGACAACATCGTAACAAAGCTGGCCAGTGGCAGGGTGAATAAAATCACAAAACCTATGATTCTAGCAGAAATATAAATAACATGGAAACTTCAGGTTTGTCCAATGAATTCACAAATCATCTTTGTGACAAGATGGCAAGTACTATTTTGCAGACAGAATAACTGAAACAAATTCATATCTAACTCAAAATAAAAACAGACTGTAGCACTAGATCCCCCAAACTCTTTTAAATTCCTAATTTATTCCCTAACCCTGTAGAAATGCATGAGTCAACAAGTAGAAATTAACAATTTTAAAAAAATCATTCACAGCAATTGAGCACAGTGGCCCAAGCCTATAGTCTCAGCTATTTGGGAGACTACGGGAGGACTGCTGGAGCCTAGGAGTGCAAGGCCAGCCTAA
The DNA here is from genome assembly GCA_963574575.1 of Galagoides demidoff. Lineage (NCBI taxonomy): Eukaryota > Metazoa > Chordata > Mammalia > Primates > Galagidae > Galagoides > Galagoides demidoff. Next base: position 43,629 of record CAUYQV010012483.1, on the reverse strand, counting down.
CCAACATAGTGAGATCTCATCTGAAAAAAAGAATCATTATAAACTGCCTGAAACCACAGAGGCCAGTTCAACTATACGCCACCTCAAAAACAAATGCAGGGCAAAGGCAGGTTACTTAAGTGCTTAAAAAAGGTAGAAACAATATAAATTCTGAGAAGAACTGATAAGATATACATCTATGACTAAATTTGAGCTTAAAAATAAGCCTACACTAAACTAGGCTCTAATAACTAGCCTAAGGTTTACATAAAAATTAAACCTAAAACCTACCTAAGGACATTCTTTAGATTTAAAACGCCCTGGGTCTATTAACTACATGACCTAACTAACTTTAAAATTATAAATCTGATAAGTATAGAATTATTCCATTTTCAAAGTCTGATGTAACCTAGGTATTAATCAAATAACTATGACATAAACACAATATTTCTTTTAAAAAGTATCTCATAATGAACAAAATATATAAGTAAACACATTCCACATGTTTTAAAAATCCAATTAAACTGAAAATCTAGAAATAAAAATTTAGGATGATCTATTTTAGTAGTTTACATTTAAAAATAAGAAAAAGTATGGAAAATCGTATATTACCATCCAGTTCACTTTGAATCTTATTCCTTTCTCTTTCTAGCTCACTCTTAGCTCTTGCTGCCTCCAGTTTGATATCTGTTATTTCTAGTTTGTTTGAATGTTTCAGTTCTTTTACCTGTTGATAATCAGAAATTAAAATTACCATTGGTCATTTTCTTGTCACTTAATACCCAAAAACATAAAGTGGAAATGAGAAAAACGTATTGATAGCAGAGTATAGAGTGCAAGTATCTCTCAGGAAGGTATCAAAAAGAAAAGTAATGCCTAGAACAGTACTTAGCATGAGGAGACACAAAGGAAACAGGTCTTTTCCTAATAGAACTAAAAAATTTCTTTACAAATACTACATCGGGGATCGGCGCCTGTGGCTCAATCGGCTAAGGCGCCAGCCACATACACCTAAGGTGGCGGGTTCGAATCCCCAGCCCGGGCCCGCCAAACAACAATGATGGCTGCAACCAGAAAATGGTCGGGCGTTGTGGCGGGCGCCTGTGGTCCCAGCTACTTGGGAGGCAGAGGCAGGAGACTCGCTTGAGCCCAGGAGTTGGAGGTTGCTGTGAGCTGTGATGCCATGGCACTCTACCCAGGGGGATAGCTTGAGGCTCTGTCTCCAAAAAAAATAAAAATAAAAATGATTTTGTATCTCTGAAGTACATAAGCACCTGGCACATAATAAGTCCTTAGTTATATACATACATCAATATATCCATAAAAGCAATATAAATACTAGAGTTACTATTCTTTAAAGTTAAGTATTTATTACCACACAACCTTTTTTATCTACTTAATAATGCTTATAACAAATAAGCACGGTTTTTAGTAAAGGTATACACAATGATAACTCACTAAATTGCATGTAGTTAGTGAACCTTAGGCACTGAGAGAAAAGTATCCTCTTATTTCTATTTTTAGTTGAAGTTTAGCAAACAAATATAGATAATACTTTGGATGACCATATCCTGTTTTGCTGAGTCCTATTTTGCACCTGCTTTCAAGGCATAACTGGTGATGGCCCCCTCTTTCACTTTTTTTTTTTTTGAGACAGTCTTGTTATGTTACTCTCGGTACAGTGCCCTGGCGTCATAGCTCACAGCAACCTCAAACTCTTGGGCTTAAGGATTCTCTTGCCTCAGCCTACCAAGTAGCTGCAGTTACAGACACCCACCACAACACCTGGCTATTTTTTGTTGTTGTTGCAGTTGTCATTATTGTTAACCTGGCCCAGGCTGGGATCAAACCCGCCAGCCCCGGTGTATGTGAGCTGCACCCTACCCACTGAGTTACGGGCACCACCCCCTCTTTCACTCTTGAAAGTACACCAGTTTATATGTGAATTTATAGTCACTCCAGTATGTCATATTCTTCAATTGAAATGGAATCTGAATCTAGAAAAACACTTTTGAGTAAGAAACCAACAAGGCAGTGAGGAGAAGGTACCATCTTTGAAGCAAAGAGCAAGCCCTAACCAGATACAGAAACTGCCAGGACCTTGACCTTGGATTTCTCAGCCTCCAGAACCAGAGAATTGTTACAAAAGACACAAAAATTCATTTCAGAGGGAGGGTCAAGATGGCATCCAAGTAACAGCTTCCTTGCAACTGGACACAGTGAGACTGGGAAGAAAAGACTTCAGGCATCTCTGGCTGGTAGGATCTACCCAGAAACATCCCTTTGGGGACACAGGGAGTCAGCGAGAGATTTCTGGACCCCATGAGGAGGACAAAAGCAGTGGAGAACTGGCAAGTGGTTGCATGTGTTCATTTGGTCTAATCCTGCTGGTAGCTGTAAGTACAGCAGCAGTGAGATTGCAAACTGGAAAGGACTTCCCTGTGAGCTGTTTTGTTCTTTGGACTTGGGGACTCAGTTGAACTGCCTCAGGAGAACTTATGTGAGAATGAGAAGGATTTTAAGCATTGTCTAGGGCCACGAACTGAGCCACTGAGCCGGACAGAGCTAATACCGTGTTTGCCTAAAAATAAGACCTACCCAAAATATAAGCCCTAGCAGGATTTCTATGCATTTGTTAAATATAAGCTCTACCCCTATAATAAGACGGAGTGATGGGCGTGGCTATGCTGATACATGCATTTTGGCACAGAGCAGTAAGGAAGACTGGAATATCTTTTATCTGCCAGAGCTCCTATCTCAGAGCCATTCGCACTTGCACAAGTGCGCGTGTAGTAAACACCATCATAGGCATCCTATTGCACACATGCGAATGGCTAGGGGAAAGGAGTTCATGCATCACTAGTGCCAGCCCCACCAACAAGGTCAGCACCCCCGTCAGGTTCAAGAAAAAGATGACTTAACTGTATTTGAATAAATGTAGATTGTTGTATTATACTTAATAAAAATAAGACATCCCCCTGAAAATAAGCCCTAGGGTGTCTTCTTGAGAAAAAATAAATATAAGACAGTGTCTTATTTTCAGGGAAAAATGGTAGTATTTGGCTGTGAACCGCATGGAGCCAGTTTAGGAGAATTGCCCCAGCAAGCTCTTCCCTCAGGGTCCCAGAGTGAGTATGGGCAGGAGACCTTGGACGAGTAATCTAGTGACTGAGCAGCCTAAAGGCAGGGACTGAGATGCTTTACACCCTTGGCCCTCAGGGTCATAGAGTAAGACCAGTTTTGGCACACTGGGTAAGCAGGCAGCCACTTCAGAAGTGATCCCAGGGACAAGTGCTCTCCTGGGAAAGCTTAGGCTTACCCAAAGTTGATAGTTTAAACTGCCTTTTAAGCAGGCTGAGGAGAGCTTTAGGCTCTACACAATGTTGCTTTTGAAAAATTAGCAGAGGCCTCAAGTCTCCAACTCGTATAGGTCTGCCCTGTCAGCACTGTGATTAACATCTCATACCCCAGAAGATCACCAGTTGCACAGACAATATTCAGCAAGATATATATAGTGCTTTGGTTTGGTTTCTTTTTTCTTTTTTTTTTTTTTAATTTTAGTATTTTCCCTCTAGATTTATCTTTTTCTTTCTTTCTTTTCTTTCTTCATTTTTCTACTTTAAATATAAACTTCCATTGTTGCCTTCTTTAACAATTAGAACTTCATTTTTGCAAGTGTTTCTACCCCTATTATTTGGTTTTCCCCCCAATTTTATCCCATAAAGTTTCTTGTTTGCTTCTTTGGGTTTGATTTATAGCATTATTGTCTTTCCTCTCTACCTGGTAGGGTGGGGTACTGTGTCTGAACAGGCTGGCAAAGAGCTGCTGACCTAAAGGGAACCACCCAACCCAGCACCCTCAGATGTTAGAGGTTTTTAAGGTTGGGTCAAAGTAACCTATTGTACACCTACATTGCTCCTGTCTTCCTCTCTCTGTACATCTTCTCTTTTTATTAATATTCCATTTTACTCACCCCCTCTCCTTTCCTTTTTTCTCATCCTTCTCTTTAATCTTTCTTCCCTTTTTGCTCTTCAATCTTTTCATCCCTCTGGTCCTGTACCAAAAGGACTCATTGAAATCCTAGGCCAGAGGCACAGCAACTTCAAGAGAAAGAGGAAGTGAAAGGAAAATTAGGACAAGGAAACAGATAAAAGAAAACACTCGTGAGGAAGAATCAGCAAAAAAATCCTGGCAACATAAAAAACCAGTCCAGAGCAACCCCCCGAGGGACCACAAGGTAGCTACTGCAGAGCATTCCACCTATAAAGAAATGTTAGAAATAATAGAAAGGGAATTTAGAATACAGATGATGAAAATAATGAAGGAAATGATGGAAACAATGAAGGAAACTGCTGATAAAGTGGAAAATAACCAAAAGGAAATCCCAAAACAGAATCAAATAAGAGATAAATGATATGAAGAATATAGAAAGGATACAGTAGAGCTGAAGGAACTGAAGCAGTCAATGAGGGAACTTAAAGATGCAATAGAAAGTATCAACAACAGATTAGACCATGCAGAAGAAAGAATCTCAGAGGTAGAGGACAAAGTTATTGAGATAACTCAGATAGTTAAAGAGGGAGAAAAGAGAGAAAGCAGAATATTCACTGACAGAATTACAGCACTCTTTTTTTTTTTTTTTTTTTTTTTTTTGAAGGCGCCACAAGCTAACCCCCTGGTATAATGCCATTGCATAACAGCTCATAGCAACCTCCAACTCCTGGGCTCAAGCGAGTCTCCTGCCTCCGCCCCCCAAGTAGATGGGACCACAGGCGCCCGCCACAACACCCGGCCAGTTTTTGGTTGCAGCCGTCATTGTTGTTTGGCCGGCCCAGGCTGGGGATTCGAACCCGCCACCTTAGGTGTACGTGGCTGGTGCCTTAGCCGATTGAGCCACAGGCGCCGAGCCAGAATTACACCACTTTAAGAAACATTCAAACATACAAGTTATAGGTATCCCAGAAGGGGAAGTAGAATGCCCCAGAGGAATGGAAGCCATACTAGAGAATATTATAAACGAAAATTTCCCAAATATCACAAAAGATTCTGACACACTCCTTTCAAAGGGATATAGGACTCTAGGTCACCTCAACTCTAATAGAGCTTCTCCAAGACACATTGTGATGAACCTATCCAAAGTCAAGACAAAAGAAAAGATTCTGCAAGCTGCCAAGAGTAAGCTCCAATTGACCTAAAGGGGCAAATCCATCAGGGTGACTGCAGGTTTCTCTCTAACGAACCTTTTCAAGCCAAAAGACAATGGTCATCTACCTTTAATCTACTTAAACAGAATAATTTCCAGCCCAGAATTCTATATCCTGCTAAGCTAAGCCTTAAAATTGACAGAGAAATCAAATCTTTTATTGATATGCAAACACTGAGGAAATTCACCACAACAAGACCAGCTCTACAGGAAATACTTCAACCTGTTCTACACACTGACCATCACAATGTTTCAACACCAAAGTTAAGAACTACTAAAGGACAGAACCTAACTTCCAGGGATGCAAAAGATAAAACTAAGCAATGGACTCTCTGCTCTTTCTTTCCTCCACCTGTCTCTCTTTTTTTCTCTCTCTGCTCTCCCCTTCTCCCACCATCTCATTAATTGTCATTAATTGTCCTCATATCAAAACTGAGTACATAGGATTCATGCTTCTCCATCCTTGTGATGCTTTACTAAGAATAATGTGTTCTACTTTCATCCAGGTTAATAACAAAGGCAATGGCTGAATAGTATTCCATGGTATACATATACCACAGCTTGTTAATCCATTCCTGGGTTGGTGGGCATTTAGGCCGTTTATGCATTTTGCAATTGTAAATTGAGCTTCAATAAACAGTCTAGTGCAAGGGTCCTTATGATAAAAGGATTTTTTTCCTTCTGGGTAGATGCCCAGTAATGGGATTGCAGGATCAAATGGGAAGTCTAGGTTGAGTTCCTTGAGGTTTCTCCATACTTCCTTCCAAAAATATGCTACTTTGCAGTCCCACCAGCAGTGTAAAAGTCTTCCTTTCTCTCCACATCCATGCCAGCATCTGCAGTTTTGAGATTTTTGTGATGTGGGCCATTCGCACTAGGATTAGATGATATCTCAGAGTGGTTTTGATTTGTATTTCTCTAATAATTATGGATATTTTGCAGCTTTTTTACATGCTTGATAATTTTTGTAAGATTCCAAATGTTGTGAATTTTACCTTTTTGGGTGCTGGATATTTTTGTGTTCCTGTAATTATTCTTGACCTGTGTCCTGAGACGTGGTTAAGTTGGAAACAGATTATTTTGAGTCTTGTTAAGCTTTATCAGGAGGTACCAGAGATAGGGCTGACTTTTCTCACTTACTCAGTAAGTACTCTACCCAATGCCTTGTAAATTATGAGGGTTTTATATTCCTGGTGATGGGAAAGAAGCCATTCTGCTCATAATATAATGCCCATGGACCATTCCTACTGCTCTTTTGGATTCTTTTTGTTACATACAGCAGCAGTAAGTTCTCAGTTTAAGACACAAAGGGGTCCCTCTTCTGAATCTTTGCATTTCTTTGTCTACCCAGACTTCTCCTCTCTCCTCTCATGCTCGGCCCTGAAAACTCCAGTCACCTTGATTTCCTGCCCTCTCAGCTCCATCTCTTCAGGAAACCACCAGCCTTTACTTGCCTTTCCCACCCTAGTGCTGCAATCTGGAAACTCTCCACAAGGAAGCTGGGCTTCCCCTACTTTCTTTCCCACCTCTCAGCAATCACTGTCCTTTGTTGCTTACTAATATCTTGAAAACTATTGTTTTATGTGTTTTGTCTGAATTCTATTTGTTTGGGGCAAGAGAATAAATCTGGTCCCAGTTAATCCATCTTGGCCAGAGGGAGGAATACTTGTTTTTTCTATTATTGAACTTCACTGACCACCCATGTTGCAGCCTATATCAATAGATTTGTTTTTGGTGTTTAGTATCTCCACCAATAGTATTTTTAAATGGGTATAGAAAGTAATGATTTCCCCCAAGCCTCTTATGAGAATGATATTAATAATAGCCTTGGTGCTTAGAAATCGTGTTTGAATCTTGGATTTGACATCTGTTAGCTTTGTACACTTGAACAGCTCATGTCACTTACTCTCCCTATTGGGCTGGCTCTAAATCAGTGATTCTCAACAGGTGTGCAGTGAAAAGATCTTAGGTGTGCTGCAAAAAATTTTTAAAGATAATTAATTAAATTATCTTCAAAGCACAGTAAGTATATTCCTTTTTCAGACCAACATAATTCAAGTATGCCACAGAAGTTTGCCTACAGGTTTGAGTATGCCATGAGATTTATTTAAAAAGCTTGAAAAACACTATTCTAAATCAATGATTTTGGCTGAAAAGTTTTATAACTATTAAGTACTCAAATACTCCTGAAAGGTGATTTTAACTTAAACAGATACACTCATTGGTTCCTGGTTAATTTCTATTTTATTTTTATAACAGAGCAAGAATTTGGTATTTACCCTAAGTAATTTCATTTCTCACAGAAGGCTTCACTGAGTGGTAAGTGGAAGTAAGTACTTTCCAAATAAAAATTACTAGAAAACTCTTTTCAGGAAAACAATGATCTTATTTAGTAGCCCAGATACTATTACCATCATCACACAATTAAGGGGCTTAACTTTTCCTACGAGAATCAACCAAGGTTGGAAAAAGAAAACAGCTAGATTGTAAATACCTTTTAAACTCAGAGGTATATTAAGTAGGCACTAGCAGGTTTATTTTCAGTGATGTGTTTAGGCTTCAAAGGACAGCAAAAGTAGAGTTTATGCATTTTCCATTTGGGATGTAACTTTCATTATATTAATGAAGCAAGAAATTTCATTTATATAAAAGATGAGCGTGCTCTGATAATTTGGTTATAATGACATTGAGCTCAGTAAAGATAAATACACTGCAGGAATCTATTCTGCAAATATAAATTCAATTTATTTCGGTGCTTTGAGTTTTTCTTTTTTTCTTAATTTAAGTGGCTGAACATTAATTATAACAACATCAGATAACAAACTTTCATCATTTTGAGGACAAACTACTCTCATATCAAATAAAAGTGTTTGAGAGAATTTCACTTGAACCAACATATTCTGTGAAAGTAACATATTAGGCCTTAGCTTTTCTTCTCAATGAGGACTTCTCAGGATTTCCAAAGACACTGGTCTTCTGAAAAAAGCTACTGCTCATCCACCACTGACAGTTCCCCTAGCTGCCAACCAGATAGATAAGCCATAGTCTTGTTTTGGCTTGGCCAGGCCAAAAGCAAAATAAACTAAAAGTATTTATCACAGGAGAGTGGTAGTTGCAGACACAGGGAATTAGAATGCTTCTGCCCTTTGTTTGCTAAGTGACATCAAGAACGTTGTCCAACCTCTGGGTCGGTTTCCCAGTTGTAATAGCAGTAGCCTTAAAAAGTAATAAGATTAAAATTCTCCATTTGAGAGTTTTAGTGCCACACCTAGCACTAGAGCTCAGTAAGGTTCATTGCTGTCAGTAGTAATTTTGCTGCACCCTCTGTGGGTCCTTTCAGAACATCTGCCCACTTTACTATACAACCAAGGCAGAGATCTCACAGATTCCCAGTAACACCATCAAATCCAACACACACTGAAAGCTACTCAGATTGATGACCTTCCTTTAGACAAAATATTCCTAGTCCAGACTTTGTGTATTATGTATTGTTGCCATGTAGCTTCCTCTGCATCCTATTTGCCTTGTTTTATCTCCTGGGCATTCTCATACTGTAGTGATTTAGGAAAGCAAACTCTGGAATCCAGCTGCCTAAATTTAATCTACATCTACAATTTACCATCTGTGGGATTTGGGCAGATTACCTAACCTTTTTAATCCTGTTTCCCCATCTTTAAAATGAGGATAGAAGTGCCATGTTGGATAACCGTGAACACTGTTTTAGATATATAGATATACATCTGAAGATCTACATGGTTATAAAAATTAAAAACTTATAATTTGTCAACTAGACCGATAAAGACTCTCCTTGGAATGGTGACTTTCTCTACAAATGATTAACTATAACACCTCAAAACTAAAAGTTCTGCTGGGAACAACCCCATGCCTAGACTTTTTTTGTAGACTTCCCTTGTAAGGAACATGGAGAAAAGCTTCCTAGCAATCACCTTTAAGGGAAAGTACATTAGTTTGATGCCATTACCCAACCCAACCAACTCTGAAAAGTTCTAGAACCCTATTGCTGAGTTCTCCTTACCTTAGGCCAGTGGTTCTCAACCTTCCTAATGCCATGACCCTTTGATAGACTTCCTCATGTTGTGGTGACCCCCCCCAACCATAAAATTATTTTTGTTGCTGCTTCATAACTGTAACTTTGCTACTGATATGAATCATAATGTAAATATCTGATATGCAGGATAGTCTTAGAAGATCCCTGTGAAAGGGTTGTTCAATCCCCAAAGGGGTCGCAACCCACAGTTGAGAACCACTGCCTTAGAGGCTTCCCCAGAAATTAGGAACTGCTTTGGTATTTTAAGATTACTTTTGGCATAGGGAGGTGAAGTATTTTAAGAGTAGTTTTGGCATGGGGAGGCTACTGCTATTACAATTCCCTCTGGTGTCCTCTGTGGCAATGTTATTTAGTAGCTCTTTAATCTTCCTGTTTATCTCCTAGATTCACTGTTCTGCTCCAGAATAATCAGATGGGCATCTTTGGTCTTAGAAAAAAGATTCAGGGTGCCCTGAAGGACCCATGTGATGGCTGATCCCCATGCACCAGCTCTGTGTGGTACAAGTTTGGGGGAGGAGGATTCCTGATACACCTTCTTATACAGATTAGCTGTGGCTTTTCCTACCCCCCCCCCCATTTCTCCCTCTCCTTTTCACAAATAGACATGTGGATAAAAGACAGTAAATTCAAAGCCCAGACTGAAAGGTGCAGTTCCCTCATCTTTACTCTGGCTCTTTGAAGGCCTCTCTCACTTGCCAGAGTCCCCTTTGTCACCCCAGTTTGCTGTCCGCTGCTCATTTTGCCAGTCAAGACTCAGCTATTCTTTTGAGTTGAGTGCCAGCCCTGGGCCTGCGTGAATGTCCCTCTTAACTCATCTTTGCCTTCTTACTCCACCATATTGTCAAAGTTCCACTTAGTCAGTTAAACCAAATTTCTCTCCTCCACCCTCAGCCAAATTGTCATATACATATACTATGCAGAACTAGGTGATGTGTACGTGTGTGTTTTTTAAAGAATTGTTGAAACTTTACTGAATTGGCAAAAAAAAAAAAAAGAATTTTCAAACTTTAGGTAAAACTAAGTTACTTGAATATTGGGGTAGGAATCCCTATTAAGCCATTATCAGAAGTGGAAAATAAAGGCATTTCCAAGGATTTCTTGGATGCATAGGTGAAAGGTATATGTTGTCTGAGACAGAAGAGGGGCAAGGGAAAATGACACGTGGGGAGAAATCAGGGAAATGAATTAGCCAGTCACTCACTGACTCCGTGATTATCCATGGTTTATAAACCTGAGTTTTCTTGTTTGGGAAAGAAACTATTCATTCAACCATTTTCTGTAGACCACCTACACTTGCTATCCTTCCCTCAAATCTCCTAAAGGGCTAGGGGCACTTTTAGCACTTCTGCCAATTGAAAAAAAAAATGATTTGCTACTTTGGAAAACAATTTGGGAAAATGTACCAAAGCCATAAAAACTTTCATACCATCTGACCCAGTAATCCAACTCCAGAGAATGAAATCAAATGAAAGAAGCATTATACACAAAGATGACTTAATATTTATAACAATAAAAGAAAAAGTAAATTAACAGAGGAAACTACCAAAATATAGTATGGTTTATGAAATCAAGAAAATGTTTTATGGTCATTAAAAACATTCATTAGAAGACAATAACGACATGTAAAGTGTTCAATGCAATATTTTAAAACAATAAAATTTCATCCAAACTCTGTTAACTGCATATTAATCATATCTACATTATGATCAAGTATAAAATGCTATGGAAAATGAAAATGTAAACCTTTTCATGAGTTTAGACATTTTGTTCTTTTAGTTATAATATTAGAATAGAAAAAAATATTGGGAGAATATAAAATCAGTGTTCATTCATGAATCCTGAGAAGGGTACTGAATGGGGATAATTTCTGTCTTGGTCAACAATTTATAAGTTCTCTGACAAAAAAGAAAAATGACACAACATCGGAGGTGCAAATGAACAGATAACTCTTCCTAAAAGAGGCTACTTTTCCCTAAATGCAGCTGTACAAGAGAAGACATTTAAAATACACCTATGAGAGAGCCCTACTTTAAGGGAACACAAAAGAATATTTGGGAAGTATGAAGTGAGGAACTTATACTTCGGAGTTTACTCTGGTAAAGGTCAAATGCTCTGGGACAAGAGCAGTCCTCTGCTCTGCAGGGCTGTTGCTGCCTGGCTCATTGTGTGTATTGTGGGGGGTGCCCTTGCTAATGATTTCTCGAGTTCATCTCCATGTCAATCAAACATCTGAGCACCAGGAACACAACCACCCAAAGAGACCAGAGCACTTGGCCCTAAGGGGTCCTCCTGAGATACCCATAGTTCTTGAACTTAAAGAAGTATATGGATGATGAGGACATCAAAGAAGCTGCTCAATAGGATGGGGAAATCCAGAGATGACCGGGCTGAGTTTTCCTTCAGAAGAAAACACTGAAGAGAAGTTACAATTGCAAACTTCAAAGAAGAAAGTATTTGAGAGCAAAAGAGAGCCACGTGGGAATGGTGCTATTGTTGACCTTCAGGAGGGGCCACACTCAGGAACCACAGAATTCACAGACGTCTTTGCCCTATCCACCAACCTCACTTTCCTTAATGCCCCCTGGATCTGCAGTCCCCTTGCCTGGGTATACACTGCATCAGTGACTCTTAGAGCAGAAATAAGAACTTAATTAAGAGGCAACAAGGGGAGCAAAGGTGGACAAATAAACACCAGTCAGCATCATTTTCTTGTGTTTAGAGAAAGAGAAATTGAGGCACAGAAAGGGAAATTGCTATATGAGAAAGGGAATCACTTCTCACTAAAGCTGATGGGCCATGTCTGGGGAGCACTATCCATGTCTGGAGAGCATAGCCCAGTGACATTTGCCTCTGGCAGGGGACTGAGACTAATGTAACAAATGCCAGCAACCTCTGACAATGTCAATTGGCTTTTCCAGTTGAACTTTTTTAACTTAAAAAAGGTTAGTGTTAACATGCAATGGGATTATGGAGACCTTTGTCCTCCCATAAGGAAACTATTCATTGCAGCTCCACAGTGCCCAGACATCTCCAAGACTCACTGTGCTGAGAGAAAATGTGAGAAAAGTTGAGAATGTAGTGGGTAAGAAGTAAGGAGACCAAGGAGGAAGGGGGCAGAAGAGGGCTGAGAAAGGCTACGAATGATAATGGAGACCCAACAAGCCACTGTCTCCCTGTGACCAGGGTTGACGGTGAGAAAGAATCAAGTTGACTTTGAATTCCAGGTGGACTCCAATTCCGGTGACAAACCTAAATCCTTCCCCCCAGGGAAATGGAAACAGTGGAAGAGGGGAAGCAGGTATCTAGCCAAATGATCTTGGGCAATCAGGAGACAGTGTCAAAACAGCAGGCCAATGTCAACCCAGGGAAGGTAGCATCGTTCCTTCAGCAACCCTGGACATGCCACTGCAGAAGCAAAGTCACCAGAGGTGAGATCAGCATGGGAAATCTCAAATCCTACAGCATACAACACTCAGAAATATTAATAATTTTTTTGTTGCTTTTCATTCAGTTCTCAAAGATTTGGACTGTAGAAAACAATACCCCCAGCCAAGACTCTCAGAAGTGACTAAAACTCAGAGCCAGGAGACAAAGGCGGGTGTTTGGGGCTTTAGAAAGCTTTTCCTTTACTTCATAGAAGTCTTGTGGCTCCCCTTTGATCTCTCCCTCTCAAGAAAGGGGCCTACTTGTGTGTTACATGCATATACAAATGGAGAGGAGATAAAACTTGAGTAGGTAGAGAGGAGACTGTGGTAATCGCCCCTCTGACTTCCTAGCAGCAGTGTGCCCACCCCAGATTTTTGGAGCAATCACAAACATGAAACACTACTAAATAAAATGGCACAAGAAGAGCCTCCTTAATGACACAAAAATATGGCCAAAAGACTCAAGCCCAGGACGTCTCACTCTCTAATCCCTAGGGAGAGTGGTGCTCCTGACAAGACCTGCAGAACTCCAACCTCTGGTCCTGCCATCCTGGAACCCAACCCAAGGTGAGGCAAGGCTTCACTACGTAGAATGCCAGTTTGGGATATGTCAGGACAAAGGGTGCTTCCAGGCCAAGAGCAGGACGAAGATGAATTGAGCATCTCCATCCAAGAGACCGATTCCTAGGAGGGTCTCCAGTGAGTGCCACTGCTGTGTGCTCCATACAGTAGTAGACAGCAGCCAAAGCAGGGGGCACTTTGAAATAAGGGGTGGCTCTCTTCAGCATCCCAGCCTACTCCCAACAACACCCCCACCAATATCCAACAGCCACACCCATTGTGCCAAGATTGAAATACCTCCATTCAGACCACCCACTGCTCTCACCAAGGGTGAAAAGACCAGGTCATCCTAGAGAGATGCAAATCCTCAACAAGGACATCTTCTAGAAAAACCACAGTCATCAGCTCCATCCCCAGTACCCAGCACCATCTACTTTATGAGAAAGAAACAAAGGCACCAGAAGCAGGAAGAAACCATCCACATGGGCCCACAGGTCGCTCCCTGGACAGAGCCAGCAAGGGAGATACATGGGGAGGCTCCAATGAGCTGCCTTCTGCATCCAGGTGACCCACGTGTGGGGACCAGGCCACCTACCCTAAGGTCAAGCAGAGGCATGCTTCAGAGAGGACAAGAGTTTAAAAGGACAGACACAGAGATATTAACAGTGATTGGCTTCATGTCAGTATCCTTTTGTTCATCTCCACTTTCTGACTTGTCTATATAATAATGTTTTACTCTTATAATTTTTAAAAATCATACTTCAACCTAAAGAAACAGACCAAAGAGGGTACTGAGCCTAACACACAGTATATAAGACGTTATCATGGTTGTGCCTAAGGCAACCCAGAAAGGATGAGCAAGGTGAGATGAGAGTTGACTAGATCTATAAGCAACTAGAAGAGATTGAGCAGGAATAAGGACATACAAGAAAGTCTGGACGAAAGTAGCATCCCAGAAACCAATGTTCCTGAAAACATTAATATCCTAGCTTCTGAGTTGTTAATTGTGGGACAATTTCTCTATCATATATGAACTCTACATCACCAGCACCCTCCATCCCCTAGCCAGAACCTGTGAAGTTGGTGGCTGAATAAATGCTTACAAACAGACATAATCCTATTTCCTTTTTAGTCTATATTACCTGGGTTCCTGTGTAACATGCTTTCTGGGGCATTTGCTCTTAGAATATAATTAGAAAAGGTTTGCAGAGCTCACAAAATAGAATGTAAAACTCCCTGCTCCTTGAGAAATCCGTGCTCCTTGGGACAGACTATTTAATAAAGCATAAAAGCAATGCTCATTGTCAGTGATTTGTGATTATGGTTGGTCAGACACATGAATAGTAATACTGAGGGCCAAAGACAAGAGTTTAAGATAATGCTTTACTCCAGCCCTATTTAAAAAAAAAAAAACACCCTTCTTCAAGTGGCCATAAACAGAGAAGTGTCTTGTATCTGATCATCAATACTGCCTACCCCTTGCCCCCATCCCTGAGGTTGATCCCAGGTGAAGCAGATTATACAAGATTATAAAAATTTTATATTCAAGCATGAAAACTACATAAACATATCATCCACTTATGAATGAGATAGGAAAGGAACATGAAAAATATGAAAACAAAAAATTCCCAGGCTTGTTGGATTTATATCTTCTCACTTATAAAATATATTTATTGTTATAATGTTGATGCAATAAAAATTAAAAAACACAACAATCGAAGGAGTGTTTGCAGAAGAGGGGAGTAATGGCATCTCCATGAATCTGAGCTTCTAAAAGACAAGAATGAACAGAAGGAGCATCGGAACTACAACTTGCAGACCATGGCTCAAAGGCCTACCAGGAAGACAGAGGAAATCAAAGACCTTTCTTTCCTATAGCCAGAAAGTTGTTCGCAGGTAAGCCCAGGAACCACTCAGGATGCTAACTGTTCTCCATGGAAGATTTCCCACTGTTAGAAGAGAATTCTTCCCCTACTACATGGGAACTGAATGTTGTTCAGTTGGAGCCACAGAATCCCCAGGCCCGACCAACAAGGACAAAGAATCTTACAGAAGCCCTGAATGGAATGAGCTTTGATAACTCCCCCCTCATTTATTCCTAAAGAAATAACTATACTTTTGTGGCAAGTGAAAATCATCCCCATGCAGAGGAGTGGATTGTGACCAACCAAGTGTCCAACATTCACAAACACACAAGCTGCAGGAACAAGTGGACCCTCACATGAGGAGACTTCCCAGAAGCCATTCATGTCACTGCCCACAGAGATTTGCCAAGAGGAAGAACCTCAGAAAAAAAAATGATGCTATGGAATAATAAGCTAAATCATGGGTCAAAGGAGGTAGTTGCAATACATCTGAGGCCAGAGGGCTGGATCAAACTTTCCAGGAAAGGGGGAAGCAGGGAGATGTTGCCATTTGTAGTGCAACTGGTAGAGTCACACAGGCAAATATTACGGTCCTTCAGAAAGATTCCAACAGTGCCTGAGGACAGACAGAGTCTGCAAAGCATCCAGTTTCTGCTCCTCAAGGGTTTCTCTTCCAACATTGAACATGTGGAGCTTGTGCCTGATTTTCATTGCCAGCACCGTGCTGTTACCTAAGCAGAGACTAAGGCTCTGCTGCTTCCTTAGAATCAGTTATTGCCAGGGGCCACCAGGGAAATAAATAATAATCTATGTCCAAACCTTTATTTTTCCAAGGATAAAACCAAGACCCAAGGAGGTCCTCCAGAAAGATGGAGAACAGGGACATGGCAGGCCCAAGAAGTGGTTTCCCTTTGACACTAAGTACTCACTGGGGGGATTCTAGCCAGTGGAGATCAGTGCTATTGTGTATCACACTGGCAGAATCTGGCAGCTCCATGTATCCTGATCAAAACACAGATTTTGTAGAGGATAAATACAAACGACAGATGATAGATATGAGATCCTGTCCTTAACAGACACATGAGATCAATATTCTCTTAGAAAAAATGACTTCACTGAAGACTCTTGCTTCTGAGATGCCTGGGAGGGTGCAGGCATAAATGTAGTAAGTGGCAACGAGCAATGGAAGGAAGGCTGTAATAGATAATGAGAAACTCAAGGATTCAGGGGCAGTAGCTATAAAAATGGGGGCTAGAGCACCCTCAAGGAACAGTGAAAATTATCTCAATAAAAATAAAACAAGTGATCTACAATTGATGGTTGGAGAAGGGAAGAGTAGGGAGAAGGAGGCAGTCTTGTAGCCAGACTGAAGCAAACTGAAGGGTAGTTGTTGAATCCTGCTTTGGCATTAGTCACAATAATAGAATTAGCAGGCTTGCCAAGGAGAGTATTCTAGGCATTGGAGACAGAGATTCTCATACTTGAATGCTAAAGACAGGGATGAAAGAGAATGTCCATCTTTCCAACAATCTCCAAAATTCTAAGGATCACCAGGGATAAAGTCTACAAATAAAATAACCTCCATATATTATAGGTATTCAAAAATATGCACACTTTACATGTGCATCTAGAGCTAAAAGACTAGCTATTTCCTTTTTCAGAAGCCTGGAGACAGGGAAAAAGTACATAGGTCCTCCAAAGTATTCCAAATAGACAATTTAAATGCAGAAGAGAAGGGAAATCTACTGCTTCTTGGGTTATGGCTTCTGCAAATCCTTTCTGGTTATATTCCAAGTGGAAAAGACCCACTGACATTTCCTGGGTCAATTGAATCCAGATAATGAAGTGTGGCCTAGAATCTAGCAAGTCACTTTATGAGGAGATTGTCATAGATTCTCTGTGGAAAAAGGAAGGTTCCTCTACAAACTTCCTTAAAAGCAGTGAATCCCACAAGGAAGAGGAAGAAATCAAGCTAAGAGCACCTATAGTCACATTGCCCTGGCCCTGGCTGGCCATGGGAGCCAGGACCTCCTATTGCATGCCTGCCCATAGTGGTCTTCCATGCTGAAGGCACTCCTGGTGCTTTCTTAATACCTGGTCAGAAAGGGCTTTTCCTGCTCTTTTGCCCATGTCAGCAAGTGAGAGATCAGATAGACCACAAAGAAGGCGCACAAAGACTTTCTATTCCCTTCCTCAGAAGATCAAGATTTAACATGATGCAGGAAGACAGTAGTCCAATGCCGTGAAACCACCACTGTGAGTGTGGGCGCTCTTTGTATAAGACTCCCAGTATAGCTCACCAGTGGAAGGTAACTCTGTCAGAGGATAGAGACCTACCATTCCCGCCTCCTGCTCCAGTCTTCACAGAGCAAGAACTTGCCCCACATCGGATGATCAGATTCATCATACTAAGATCAAAACACCCCCATGTTCAGGCTACAAGACTTTCAACCCAACAAAAATGAAAATTTATAGAGTCTAGATGCTGGAGTGTGCTTTCCTTTCCCAAGACCATAGATGGTGCCTCCATCCCTAAAGCCAAGAGATAAGAATGAGCCCATGTTTGAGAGCAAGAGAAGAAGATTCCAGTGGCAACAGACTGCACTAGAGATGCCACCCATGTCTTAGCCGTCCAATAACCCAGTCATTGGTGGGAACACTCATTCTTGTTCTGGTTCCATAGGGTTCCTTCCCCATGCTGTTTATCTTGGGAAACTAGTGGTGCTCCCTTCATTTGTGTGATATACACATATCATTCTAAAGAAAAAACGTTTCACAAATGGAACTGGGTTGTTCCTCTTGCCTCCATCAAGAAAGCAGATGGGATATGGTTATTAGCAGAAGGGAAAATGTGGCGCACAAATGAGAAGAGGCCCTGAAGTGTGGTATTTGGAGTGATGTCCTCTCATATCAGACACCAGCCCCAGCTTTGGGAAGTCAGTCTCAGATATAGCCTTTCTATTTTACGTAAAAGGATCAGAATTAGCTCACACAAGGTAGGCCTCTGACTCATAAATAATGCACACTAAATCTGCGCTTTCCCACAGATGACAAGAATAAGTCCCTAGGCTTTTAGAATCTGGGCTGAAATTCTTCCAACACCTGAATTGTGCACAACTCATTACAGCAGAAAGGGCTTCCTCAAATCTACCTCCTTCTTCTCTTATGGGATCAATGCCAAATCTTTCTGTTCCAGGTAAAATCATCTGCTGATAATAGTAAGGCCAACCTTAAAGGAAAAAAATATATAAAGACAACAGGACAAGAAGCTCTGAGATTTGCTGAGCAACTGTCCTCTGTACCTTGCTTGGAGGACGACAAGTATCATGGGCTACCTTTATGTACCCACACTACTTCATAATTAACACCAGCTGGAATGAATGAGCTTACCTGCCTCCTCAAGCTTCTACCTAGTGATCCAATTTACAGAAGCAAAAAGAAAACAGATCTGTTTGTCTCCGAGATAGTGACCACCAACAGAGTCATCGGCACAGTGACTATATGTCCCCCAATCAAGTTGTAAGGGATCCAGATTGTTAGCAGTGGCAGATATGTATCTCCAGCCACCAAGAACAGGGGATGTAAGACTATAAAGAGCAACATAAAGAAAAAAGGAAATGTAAGGCAAGAGAAGGCAAGGATCACAGTAAGGAGAAGGAAGGAGAGGAGGAGCCAAGAAGTCAACTTCAGAATCTCCAGGGGGACATCTAAGCTGGATCACAGAAGCCTCCAAGAAGAAATGTTGAGGGTCACAGGACTACAAGGAGAGCAAAAAATAAACATTTGTACAATGCTAAATGGCTCATTTTCTGGACAGAGAGCAGTCTCTCAAAAGAAAACCCTCCTTGGCCGAAACCCTTACTCCCCGATGGGACTGCAGTTCCACCAGAGTAAAGGCCTGTCCAATTAGATTCATTCCAGGGATCTCCAGGTAGTACTTAGCAAGCAAGGGTGATATTCAACAAGGCTTTGGAAATATCCTGTGAACCTCCAAATTGTGGCAAACATATTGCATAGCATTAACTTGAAGTACAAAATGCCCAGATTTGTCCAAATCGTAATCTTATGTCTAGAGAGAAGGGAGGAGATGTGCAATGAAACGAAGGGAGAAAACAAACAGGGTAAGACCCATTCCCCAGCAAGGGGTCCTGCAGTAGAAAAGACATGCCAGGCCAGCTCAAGCCAGATGGGAGCCTCCTGACCTCCAGAGTTGCCTGACTGAGCCCTTAGCCAGTGTCCACCAGTTGAGACTCCAAAGAGAGGATTATCTTTTCATAATGAAAGAAGTGAGCATCAGTCCTTCTCTTTAGGCAATGGGGAATTTCCTCTGTGATAGGAAACCAAATGATAGTGAATGAATGAGTGATGTTTCTGCCCTCCCCCCTACTCCCAAGGAGTTCAGCTGAAAAGAGGAGAGAGAGCAAAATTCCCGAAGAAGACATAGTCCTTGGTGGGAGATCTCTTTTCAGTTGGCTCTCCGGATTGAGGTTATTATCCTGGGAGACCCATGTGAGAGCACACAAAGGCCTCTGAAAATAAGGAGCCTCGAGGAAAGGAGTAACACTACTTCAGCCTTTTTTAACCTAATACTCCTGGGAATGAGGTCTCTAGAAACCCACCAGTTGGAAGAGACCATTACTAGTATGGATGTTGGCCAATACATAAACCTGATCTCAACTATATGGACTAATTTCCCACTTCCTCCAGCTACGTTAAGGCTAAGACAAACTGTCAGAGGGGTATTTCATTCAGCAGATTTGGTCTAGGAAAAAAATTTCTCACCTCTTTCCTCTCTCTCACGTTGGTATCAAAACCAGGAGTGCCAGTTCCCTCACCTGTGAGAGGATAAAGTGGAAAGTATTGCCCAAATTTTGACCACATGAGAATTTGCCCCTGTTACCAAACAAGATAACTGAAGAGGGAAGAATGAGGAGTCAATCTCTTGGCAAGTCTGACACCGAAAACAGGGGAGGTCCAGAGATTCAATGTTGAATACAAGGTCTGCGTTTAGGGTTCAGTTACATGCCCAGAATTGGCCTACAAAAAATTGAGCCCCTACCCACATGAGATATTTTTTCATTCTTAGTCCCCAAGACTGCTGAAATATCTCCTTCCTAGGGGTTGCTACATTTTTTTACTCCCAATCCAGATTACAATCACAGACACAATAAGAAATAGGACCACAGCCAAGCCTTTCTACTCTTTCAATTCTGTTACTCAGGAGCAGAGTACCTTTGAAAACCCTGGTTTGCACCACAACTGAGACACATACAGAGGGACCAGCTAATAGGTAGGATCCCTGTTTACCTGCTGTGAAACACTTTCCAGCCCTAATCCAGACAGCTCGGCTTCTGTGGCAGCCAAGCCCATGATTGAACCTCCCTTGGGTTTCTGTCACTAATAGGAGACACTCCACATTATCCTTTGGGCTAGAAACTCTGATGGTAAAATGGGATTTATTTCCATAATGGGAAGAAATTTTAAGGAAGCAGCTTTAGTGCAATATTTGAGGAAGGAATCAGTCAGGGATGAAGCCGTTTTACGAGAGATTGAAAATCCACAGAAGAGAGTCATGGGAAAGGACTCAAGCAAGATGGGTAACCACCATCATGGACACTGAGAGGATTTTTTCCTTAGGCTGTTGGCTTCCGACTCCAAAATCTGGACTGCTAAAGCCCTGCAGAGCCCAGACCCAGATCATGTCTTCTAAATTCACATCAGCTCCAGTGGAATTCTTAAAATAGTCTAATGAAGCTGTTCGTGATCACAATGTCCAGTAGACAGGCCATTGGAAGTTGCTCAGAACATGACCATTGCACCTGAAAGGACCCAGCCATCTCATGTCTCAGCCTAGACCATGAACAGAAGCTGTTTTTAGTGAAAAAGCTCCAAAGATGTTTCTGATTCTTTTCACTTTGGTAGAAAATGAATACACAAGTCCAAAGGTTCAATCTTGGAGCAAAAAAGGACAAACCCATTATAATTGCAAACTGATACTTGGAAATAGTAGGAACAGGTGAGGAGGTGATTACACTTGGGGTGATTCTGGGTCTCTGGAAAAGGACCCTGACCCACCAACATTCCTGCTTCCCTAGATTCCCAGTGAGTGGCATTCCTTGACACACTACATGTCTTGTTACTCTTTCATAATAGATCAGGCTTCTACGGAAACTGGCTCTCACTTTAAAGATATTGAGTGCCTTTCCTGGGAGCAGGTTGTGATGGGGAAGAGAAAGGTGAGATTATAGACCAAGATCTTCCCCCACAGGAAGAGAGTCCAGGAGAGGAAAATTGGAGGGAAATATGAGTACTTAGAAGACATGTTTCTCCTCAGTTTCACTCAGGCAACAACCAAAATGTTACACAATAAGCATTTTTCATATCATGTTTTTAAGTCACACAGTAAAACAAAAATTACCAAATACCATAATAATCATTACTCTGAAAAAGATATATTAATCAAAGTATCTTTGCAGTAAGTTAGAATTTTATTTACAAAATACCCTATTCACTGAGTAGGTCCTTACTCAGACACCAACAGGGGGTTCTAATACCCAAGACATCAGGTCTAACCCCCTTTGACTTCAGTCTCATTTCTTCTTGTTTCTCTTCTCCCTCCTGGGAACCTACCCATCTCTTCCCTTGTCTATCATTATCTTGCTTCAAAAGCAAAATAAAATTTCCTCTGTTTCTTTTCCTTGCTAGTCAAATTCTTTATTGCATTAAGTCCAGTTGAGATCTTTCCCTCACCCAGACCAACCCCAACTATCCCAAGTCCCTATTCAATCATTCTTCCTCTGGTTTCCCTGAGTACATCACTGATAACACCAAATTCAGCATTCACTTTGCTCCTATCCTTTCTTCAGTTCAAACCTCAAGGAACTAGACTTGAGCATAGATGTGTTTATTATTTTCTCCATTTACTTGAGTTTTGCTCTGAATTTGTTCAAATGCTTGCCCAGGTACTGAATCCAGAGTTTTGCTTCATTATGGAGTACGGAACAGAGGACCCTGCCCTGAACACACTGAGATAGGGGGTACCCAGGCCCCCCTCATCCGTTGCAGATATTCTAAATGATTGCAGCAGCATATACCATTTTGAACATGGCTAAATCACAGTGGCTCCCCCAGGATAATATCCTCAAATGGGCACATGAAACCAAATATCAAGGTGGGGAAATCACTAGTTGATGAAGTTACTCCAGTATATTCCACCAGGTCGTGGAAATACAGTCAAAGCAGATGTCTTTTGGCCCCACATATTCTTACAAACTCCTCTTCCTTAACACGAGCTTCTCCCTGTAATTTTTTATTTAATCAGCTTTTTCCTGGGGGTGGTCAGGGTTTAGGCCATGCTGTATCACTCAGAATCTGTTTCTTAGATCATTGCTCTTCAAAACTGTGCTGGCAGGACCTAAAATCCATTAGCCCACACTTAATTGTTTTGTGTTTTTGGTCACCACCACCATCCAAAATAAAACCACTCCAATCTCATTCACAGAGAAAAATCTGTTAAAATTTTTCGAATCTAGAAAGTCAACCAAAGGACATTGCTGTCCAACCTTCTGTGAGGTTATTTTTAACAATGTAAAGTCTTCAAAATGAAGCCGCTCTGCCTCTTATTAACCCTTATTAATCCTGTCCCCAAACAGATCCCCACCCTACTTTTACTAAATTCCCAACTGACCTGTGGGGAGAAGTCTGTCATGGACTCCACAGCTGGGGAGCTCTAAGCTCTGTAACTGTACTGTCCCCCAACCCCCAATGGCAGACACAGCCATTTTTCATCTGACCTGAATTCAATAATGCTTTGCTTTGATTTTGTTTAAGAAACTATTAAGGTGCTCTCAAACTTATACACCAGAAGAACAATCCTATGAATATCTAGGTTTAAAAGGGTGATTTTGACTAGCAGTAGTCTGCACGGCAGTAAAGCTGCACAGATCCACTGGAAGGTAAGTCAGCAACAGGAGACCAATTAATTAACCTTCCTCTGTGGTATGACCACCTTCAGTGATTTTGCATCTTAGAGATTACCCTGAAAGCCTAAAGCAGGATATCTACTGCCAGAGGCCCTAAAAAGCCAATCTTCCATCAACCAAGCTTTCTCTTTGTAAAACAAATATGCCCTCCACATCTGTGCTTCTATCATAATGTAGATGATAGCAAATAAAGCAATTACTGGGAATATGTCACTTCAGCCATTCTGATCAGCTATGCTGTCCATACAGAAAAAGGGCCGAAAATCCCAATTCAAGACGCATTCATACCAGTCCTCCCAGAAAGAGGCATCGATCCTTCCCGTGGGCATATTCATGCAAATATGTATCTCCTAGCTATGTATTTTGTCAATACCAGCAGTAGTTTTACATTGCCTCCTAGATTTATTCAAAATGTGACTCTTTGTCCCAGACATAAAAGTGAGTGGATAAAATACAAATAGAGCAATTAAATTCTATCCCTCCTGCAACTCTGTTTAAATCGCACATAAAGAAAATTAGAAAAAACGTTCAGTAGGGAAAAGCAATCCCAAAAGGTCAGCTGCAAAGTAATATTCATCTAGCTGTTATTTAACAAAAATTTAAGGTTAGGGAGAGTATCCAAATGTCACATTAAACTAAATCAATTCCTTTCTTTCCCTCCACCTATAAATGAAATAAAATTTTCATATAGTAAATATGAAAAATTTTCTCCCTAATACAGGATAGCAAGTTTAAATTGTCCTTTGCCAAGTTTTTATAGACACATGGAATATAATGCCAAAATGGGATGACTTTGCAGGTCTCTTCCTTAGACACCAGACTACATTATCTTTTCAAGTTCCGATTTATCTATTGCTGAGTTTTAACCAGTCACAACGGCCGTCATTTTTATTCCAACACCTCTCGTGCAAGCAATGAAGTCTACTTCAAGTTCAATAGGAGACCAAGAATGAAGGCCAGAAAAATATCATGTGGGAAAGGTAGACTATCTAAACAACATGATATGATTATTTCTTCAGATCACCGGAGAACAAAAAGGCTGATCTTTTTCTGTCCACCTTGTTCTATTTAGGTGACATGCTTTTCAGGAAACACTAACAAGGGAGAGGTTCTCTCTCTCTCCTCTGTCCTCTCTCTCTCACAAACACACAACGTGAACCCATACCCAAGGGCACAAGGCCTCCACAAAAAGGCATACAGCCTTATACACAATCTTAAGCTTCTTTCAAAAACTGGCATTTCTGCCCAAACTTAGCATCGGTCTCTGAAAAAACATTTCTTAATGAACCAGAGCCATGAGTAAAATAAACGTGAACAAAGAGAAGCTTCCAAATCAGAACATGGTTGAGACACCAGAAGGGGAAAGAGGGGCATGGTAAATATGTCCTTCCTTAGAAAAAGGACTCAGTCAGCAGCAGGATGAGCCTGAGAGGGGAGGCCAGGATGTGGGGGGCCCAACGGGGCATGGGAGGAAAGCACAGTACAAGAGCCCCCCATCAGAAGCCAGTGGGCATAAATACAGCCAGGGCAGGAACACAGGAGTGGCCCAGTGGGTGGCTGCAGGTGAGGGAGCCAACAAGGGGGCATAGCACTGCATTGAGACACTGGCCACTTGATCAAGTACCTGGCAGCAGAGTGGCCTGGCAACAAGGGGTAGACACCAGCCATGAGGACTAAGACCCAGGATCCAAGAGTGTGGAAAGATCCTGGCACATCATGCACTAGTGGGAAACATGAAAGGTACACGAGGCTATGGAAATAAGACAGCACCCTGTTGTTAGACTCTGGGTACAAAGCATGGGCAATGAGAAGAACACAGGCCCCTTGCCATTAGCAGTAGCTGATTTGAGGCTGAGCTATTAACCTCAAACTCACAAAAACTCCAAAAAACTGAGTAATCTAGACTTAAGCCTCAGAGCTAAAGAAAGAGCCATGAAAGGGGGTGCTAAAAATGACTGCATAATTACCAGCACTGACCACTGAAAAAAACAGAGCATAATAACTGCTAGAATAACCACCACCACCACCCTGTATCCCTGACCACTTTTTGAATCTTCATGTGCAACAAATTATTTGTTGAAGGCCTACTTTGTCCCAGATACTGTTCTGGATATGAGGTGGATGGCCTTGGAGAGGGGAGGAGGGTGATTCCTGCTCCTGTTTTGTCTGCAATGATGCCTTTATAATACCAGCCCCTGTGCTTCTGAGAAATAGAAATGTTTTAGGCCTGATGGTGCTTCATGTGGGGAGGAAAGGAATCTCTTGTGTCAGACCTAACCTCAGTTTCTTCCTTTGATTAATACCTTTAAGAGGCTAAGCCAGTGACAGTGACCCCAAAGCTCAGGCTGCCATCATCGATCACAGCTGCCACTGTTTGGGACAGCCCCATGCTCTGTCAGGAGGAAGCACATTCTAACTGGTCTCCTGGGTGGAAGCTGCATACGGTGCAAGGGTCAGTTATGCATCATCTGGTATTTACTTCAGGACAGAGCAGACAAGTCAGAACAAGACCGGGTTAAAAACTGCAGAATAAACCATGGGATCATGATACAGGGAGAACTTCAGGGAGGATGGCGCAGAGACAAGTGGTGCTCAAAAGGACCAGCTTCTTTAAAAAGACAAAACCCCGTAGAGAGTTTCGCCAAGGTCTTGGCAGTTGACCTCTCTCAGCCTGTGGAATTGCCTAGTCCCCCAAATTCTAAACCAACTGCAGGTTGGTTGACCCTTTAGAGCCCTTCTCGGCGAAGTCCTGTCTCCATTGTCAATATCTCTGTTGGTAAACTGTTAATTTCTGGCCATACTGGTGACTTGGGGATGTGGTAGCTTATAAATTGGTCTTCCTTTAAGCAGAAGACTGAGGTTTAGGACCAAAAAATATACTTCACATGTATTCTGCTCTCAACTTGGCTGTCAAAAATTCGGAGAAGGGCAGGGATAAATAGCTGGAGTAACTTGTAGAGCCACTAGCTAGAATTCCAGGGCAGAGATGCTATAAAGTGGAAAAGCTGAAGGTTGGAGGGGGACAGGAGGAAACATGTGACATTCTCCTTATTCGCCACAGATGCTCACACAGTAAAAACACAAAACACTGCCCCATCCACTAAAATCGCTTCTTCTCTCCGTGTGCACGTGTGTCTGTAGTGTAACTTAAAAGCTAATGTATTTGTCAATCTTTCTTTGGCCCTACATTTAAAACGGCAAATATCAAGATTTTTAATAAATTGTCTTTATTTACTGGAGTGTAATTTTCTGTTCTTTGCTAATTTTTTTAACTTGCCTAATATTTTTTTAAATAATCCTGTTTAATTTTATGACAGTGATTTAGAGCGGATAATCATCTTAGGGGTTATAATTCCAAATGGCTCTCATTTTAATGTTTGCCATCAGCCAGGTCCCTTTCAACAACATGCTTTTAGCCACAAAGTTTATTAGCCAGTAAAATAAAAGGGGAAAAAAATGTCCTCTTTGCAATGACACGTTCAAAACCCTTTCCAATCCATTTTATGCTGCTTGTCTCCTAAACCTGGGGTGAAAATGTTTCTGAAGGTTAAAGTTATCATAAAAACTAAACCATGTTAAGATACAAATCTGGCTGCTGCCGTCCTTGACTCGCCACAGCAATTCTCATACAATCCAGACTCAATTCAAAATCTTCTCCCTGTCCACACCACAAAGAAGGCCTGCTTCTCTGCAGTCCTTACCACGTAAATTCACAAAGTCATGGGGCTTATTTCCACAGCACCAGCAAAACCAGTACTTTATTTTTTTTCTTAGCAGTAATTACTTTTCTTTTATCATTTATGTTTCCATTAATTTTTTATTTGTACGTATTCACGGGGTACAAGTGCAATTTTTTTTTACATTGATATAATTGCATAGTGTTGAAGTCAGGGCCTTCAGTGCTTCCATTGAAGCATTACACATTGTAGCCCTTAGCCACACCCCTCCCACTCCCTCATCCCTCTGAATTTCCACTTGAAACTATTTGAAACCATTAAAGGAAGATTTTTTCCTATGAGAAAGACTACATGAAATCTTTCCACAGATAAGCCAGTTTCTTCATAATTCACAGCACTATCAGTTCATGTCTATCTGGGTGCCTATGCTGCTTGCCCCCATGATACAGATTGCTGTCTGTCCTGGTGTCCTGATGACCAAATCCCATTTTGACTGACCTTCAAGACCTGGGTTAAGTTCTACCTTCTAAAAAAGCCTTTGGCTCTATGTCAGCCAGCCTTCTCCTCTGCCCCTCAAACATCCTCATATATATCTCTTGCAGCAGGTGACACCCCATGACATAGCACTCATTTCAGAAAAGTGCTTGAAGTACAGTAAGATGACTTGTTTGAGAAAGTCTCCAATCCCTGACAGTGAACTTAGCAAGGTGTAGCCAAGGTCATGTTGCTGTGCCTATGACAAATTCTCTGCTCTGACACTTCCTAACGAACTGGCCTTTGGCAGATCACTTTCCCTTCCTGAGACTCAGTTTTTCACTTGAAAACTTCATAGAGTTGTCACAAAGCTAAAATTGGGTTGAGGAGTCGCCACTTCCCTGAAACCTGGGACTGCAAAATAAGTATGATAAAACCCCTGTTTTAAATAGGCTTCCGGTCTGTAGATAAGCTATAAGCTATTTGTAGTAGCTTCAGGTTCTCTGAGGGAAATGGCTAATGGCATTTGGGAAATAGTAAGTTGGAAACAGTAGGGGAGAAGTTGGCGAGGGAAGACCTGAAGTCTGGAGATACCCAGAATTGCAGACACGTGCTAAAGACTGGAAAAGGGTGACAGCAGTAGGGGTGAAGATGGAGGTTTGAGAGATTTTCCAAAATGGAATAAAATTACAGGCCTTGGTTCATTTTGGATTTAAGAGAAGAGATTGATGAACAATCTTCACTCACATTTCTTACCAACAAGACAGGCGTAGGCTATGACAGAAATGGAGCAACTGGGAAAAAGATCTGATCTGGGTGGTGGGAGTGATTAACCTCTATGGAGACTCTGCACTGCAAGTATGTGCCTCCCAGCCAACTAATGCCCATCTCAAAGTCCAACAGCTTCCTCCTTCACAACTTCATTTAGTCCTTTCTTCTATTCTTGCCCATCTTGATTTGATCTAGAGAAAGCTGGGTGGTGAGTTGAGCACTCAGCTAGGTTTGCTGGACTTAAGTAAACAGAGAACCCCACCAATAAGAAACAAACAACTCCCCTCCCACATGAATCTTACTTATTGGTTTACTTTTAAAGTTAAAGTAACTTTTCTCTAAAATAGCCCACGTTCCTCTTGGTCATTCCTCCAAGATTACACATTTCCAACTGTCCTCTGAAACTGCCCAAGCACAGCAAAGCAGGCTAGTCCGTTACAACTGGGGACAGTGCTTCCACATTCTTAGCCAGTAACTGCCACATGGGTCCAGCCAGTCTGCTTTATCCGGAACACCCAACCCCCCACTAGTCACTGAGCAAGCTTACTGCAGGTCAAGATGGGGATTCTTTAAATAGTCCCTAATTTCTATAGATCAAAAAACTATTAATGTGGCCAGGCAAGGTGGGTCATGCCTGTAATCCTAGCATTCTGGAAGACTAAGGCAAGTGGATTGCTTGAGCCCAGGAGTTTGAGACCAGCCTGAATAAGAGTGAAACTCCCATCTCTACTAAAAATAGAAAAAATTAGTCAGGTGTCATGGTGGGTACCTATAGTTTCTACTACTTAGGAGGCTGAAGCAAGAAGATCTCTTGAGCCCAAGACTAAGGTTGTTGTGAGCTATGATGACACTACAGAACCCTCCCCAGGGCAACAGAGTGACACTCTGTCTCACAAAAAAAAAAAAAAAGTTCATGTGGCATATCCTTAAATCCAAAAATTCTAAAAAATTACACTAAGTAAATAATCAGAAGGACACAAAGATTTGGCTACAAGATTATCTATTGAGGCATCTCTTTTTTGATTACAAAAAAAACAAAAATGCAGACAGATTTTGAGTGCAAAATAATAAATTACCACATAGTCACATAACAAATATTACACAGACATATAACAAGTTGTAAATACAATAGCATGGAGAAATATTTAAAATACATTTTGGTAAGTGTAAAAGGTAACAGAACAACACATAATTTTATTCTCAATTTTGTAACATCCATACAAATACATATATAACATATATACACACATATATATACTATATATGTATAAATACACACACACACACATACACAGAGAAAAATATGTTTGTATCTTTAGGTAGAGGGATTAAAAATAATTTTATTTTCTCCTTTGTATTCTTTTTATATTTTCCAATTACAGTTCAAAGTCATTTGTAATCAGAAAAAAATTATTAAAGTAAAGGAAAACTTGCCATGAAATGGGCCATGACTTGTGAAGAAGAAACTTCTAGGGATGACAAGTATGCCATGGAAGATTTATTTATTTCTCTGCACTTAAGGGGATTTTGTTTATTTGAATCCTGAGATGATCAGTCTTTCCATCTCTAATAAGATGCTAAGAGCTCACATATCCTATCCTCTGCCTATACCCTACCATATGCACATATACACACAAACATATACTTTAGGTGACAAATTGATTGGTATATTTTTATTTTCTTTTATTTCAGAATATTACAGGGATACAAATGTTTTGGTTGCATGAATTGCTTTTGTACAGTTTGAATCAATCAGAAATGCCCACCACTGAGATGGTGCACTGTTAGACATGAATGTACCCCTTCCCTTCTACCCCTGCCTACCTGCTTGCTTTTAATGAGTTTCATTAACATATGTGCACGTGGGTGTTGGTTGATTAGTTCTAATCTCATAGAGAGTATGTATATAGTGTTTGTTTTTCCATTCCTGTGATACTACACTTAGAAGAATGGTTTCCAGTTCCATACAGATTTTTACAAAATTCTGTCTCGTTCTTTTGCCAGTACCACACTGTTAGGTTACTATAGTCTTCTAGTATAGCTTGAAGTCTGATAATGTGTTGCCTCCCAATTTGCTCTTTTTGCTTAGCATTGCTGTGGGTATTCATGCTCTTTTCGGGTTCCAGAGAAACATAGAATTATTTTTTCTAGATCTTAAAAAAATAGCATTGGTATTTTAAGGTTGATTGCATTGAATCTGTAGATCACTTTGGATAGTACAGACATTTTAACAATGTTGATTATGCTGATCTATTATTATGATATATTTTTCCATTTGTTTAAATCCTCTGTAATTTTCTTCCTCATTAACTCATAGTTTTTTCTATAAAGGTCCTTAACTTCCTTAGTTAAATATATTCCTAGGTATTTTATTTTCTTTGCTGCTATTGTGAAAGGTATTGGGTCTTTGATTTGATTCTCAGCTTGACTGTCGTTGATATATAGAAATGTTATTGATTTGTTTACATTAATTTTGTAACCTAAGACTGTGCTAAATTTATCTATCAATTTCAGAAGTCTCTTGGTTGAATCTTTGGGTTTTTCTAGATATAAGATCATATCATCAGCAAAAAGTGACAGTTTGACCTTCTTCCACATTTGGATACCTTTGATTTCCTTCTTGTGTCCTATCGTTCTGGCTGGGACTTCTAGCCTATGTTGAATAGAAGTGGTGACAGTGGGCAACCTTGTCTAGTTCCAGATCTAAGTGGTAATGCTTTCAATTTTCCCCTGTTTTATATGATGTTGATTATTGATTTGTCATATGTAGCTTTTAGAATTTTGAAGTATGTTCCATCTATGCCTATTTTGTTAAGAGTTCTTATTATAAAAGTGTGCTGAATTTTGTCAAATGTGTTCTCTGGATCTATTGCGATAAACACATGGTCTTTGTTATTCCTTCTATTTATGTGGTGAATCACATTTATATATTTGTATATGTTGAACCATTCCTGCATCCCTAGAATTAAGCCCACTTGGTCATGGTGAATTATTATTTGTTTTGATGTGCTTCTGAATTCATTTTCTTAGAAGTTTATTGAGAATTTTTGTATCTATATTCATAAGGGATATTGTTCTATAGTTTTCTTTTTTCATTATATCTTTTCCTAGCTTTGGTATCAAAGTTATACTGGCTTCATAGAAGAAATGGGGTAAGATTCCTTCCTTCTTGATGTTATGAAATAATTTCTGCAGTATTGGTACCTGTTCCTCTTTGTAGTTCTGGTAAAATTCAATGTGAAATCACCTAGTTCAGGACTATTGCTGCTTTAATTTCATTACTTAATATTGGTCTATTTTGAAGTTCTGTTTCTTACTTCTTGAGCTTAGGAAGGTTGTGAGTCTCAAAGAATTTGTCCATTTCCTCAATGTTATCCAGTTTGTGGGCATAGAGGATTTTACATCATCCAAAGATGATGTTTTGTATTTCTGTGGTATGAGTTGTAATATCTGGGGGTTTTTTTATTTCTAATTGAACTTATTAGGGTCCTTTTTTTTTCTATTTTTAATCTATAAAGAGGCCTACTGATTTTATCTTTAAAAAGAACCAACATTTTGTTTCATTAATCTTCTGTATAATTCTCTTATATTGATTTCATTTAATTCTGCTCTGACCTTAGTTATTTCTTTTCTTCTGGGTTTAGCATTGGTTTGCTTTTCCTTGTCTAATTCCTTGAAACAATTCAATACATTATTGATTTTGCAATATTTCTGTCTTTTTGATGTACACATTTAATTAAGGCTATGAATTTCCCTCTTAGGATCACTTTTGCTGAATCCCAAAGATTTTGGTAACTTATATACCCTTTGTCATATATATATATATATATATATATATATCCTTTTTTTTTTTTGAGACAGAGTCTCACTATGTTGCCCTTGGTAGAGTGCCGTAGTGTCACAGCTCACAGTAACCTCAAACTCTTGGGCTTAAGCAATTCTCTTGCCTCAGCCTCCCAAGTAGCTGGGACTACAGGCACCCATCATAATACCCGGCTATTTTTTTGCTTGCAGCTGTCATTGTTGTTTAGCAGGCCCAGGCTGGGCTCAAACTGCAAGCCTCCATGTATATGGCCAGCACCCTACTCACTGAGCTACAGGCACTGAGCACCCTTTGTCATATTGTTAGAAGAATCTTATAATTTCCATATTAATTTCTTCCTTGACCCAATAATCATTCATCAGTAGGTTGTTTAATTTCCATAACTTTGTGTTTCTGTTGGAGTTGATTTCTAATTTTATTCCACTATGGTTTGAGAAAATACATGATATAATTTTTATTTTTTAAAGAAAACTGGTAAATGAGGTAGATTTCTGTCCATACTGTTGAGTAGAACTTTGCTGCTTTGTTGAGGCATTTTGGTATCTGAGGCATTTGGTATCTGGACTCTGAACTTCAGCATTTTGATGCTCTTATACTGGTGGGTCTATTTTGCTAATCACTGTATAATGCAGATCTATGTACTTCCTGCAGGGCAGATCTGGTCTCAACAAATTCCCTCATTGTTTGCTTATCTGAGAAAGTCTTTATCTATCTCATATTAAAAAACTCAGTTTTACAGGATACACAATTCTAAACTGGCCATTATATATTTGAGAAGAATGAGAATGGGACTCCAATCCTTTCTGGTTTGTAGGGTCTCAGTTGAGAAGTCTTCAATTAGTTTGATGGGTTTTCCTTGGTAAGGTACCTGATGCTTGCACCTTATGGTTCATAGGATTTCTCTTTCATGTTAACATTGGCCAGTCTGATGTCTACATGTCATGATGACCGCCTCCTGCCAATGAATCTCTCAAAAGTCCATTGACCTTCTAGTACCTAAATATCCAGATATCTAGAAAGGCCTGGGAAATTTTCCTTCAAGGGTTTTCCATCCCTTGTGTATGCTCTTCTTCACTCTCAGAGATGCCTGTGGTTCTAAATTAGGCTTCTTTAGCCTATTTATATAACCTCATGTTTCTTGTAGGCTTTGTTCATTCCTTTTATTTCCGACTGATTTTTTTAATTCAAAGATGTTATCTTCTAGCTCTAGAGTCTTTCTTTTGCCTTTCCTTAAGGCTTCCACTGTGTTTTATATTTCCTTGAATGAATTTTTCATTTCTAGAAGTTTTGCTTAATTTTTTTTAATAATTTGATTTTGTTGTTGTTGTTGTTGTTGTTGAGACAGAGTCTCACTATTTTATCCACCATAGAGTGTCATGGTATCTCAACTCACAGCAACCTCAAATTTTTGGGCTTAAGTGATTCTCTTGTCCCAGGCTCCCAAATAGCTGGGACTATAGGCACTGCCTCAATGCCTGGCTACTTTTTGTTGCAGTCATTGTTTAGCTGTCCAAGGCTGGGTTTGAACCCACCATCCTTGGTGTACATAACTGACTCTGTAACCACTGTGCTATGGGCACTAAGCCAGTAATTTTATTTCTTTAGTGAATTTTTCATCTATTTCTGGCATTGTTTTTGTTGCTTCTTTGTCTTAGGTTTCTATTTTCTATTGTATTTCCTTGAGCCCTTACAATCCATATTTGAAATTCTTCCCCAGTCATTTCAATGTTTTCATTTTGGCCAGTTTTAATTGGTACAGAGTTACTACACTCTTTGGGGATATATCCTCTCACTCTGATTTATCATGTTTCTGGAGTCCTTTTGCTGATGCTTTCTCATCTAGTTTTTAGATTAAGACCTAGGATGCTAGGCCTGACTTACAAGTCTGTCGCTGGTTCCCCACAGAACAATCTCTGACATCCCAGGGAAAGAAGTGCTGGTCTTGAGTTGCCAACAGGGAGTTTTAACTGGTTTGATGAATCTCTTGGGTCATTTCTAACTGAATCTCTTCCCCTCTTCCTAACAATGTATATAACAAGTTAGGTCCCCTGGCTTAATCTCTCAGATGGCAGGTGGTTCTTGTGAGTACTAGTCAGCTGCTCCCTGTTTGTATAAGTTGGAAGTTGCCATACTTAGCTATGGGGTTATTCCTGCTGTTATTGAAGTTTATATAGAAGAGCCAGTTGGTGAAATGTTCTTTTGTTCCCATGGTAAGCTCTAGTCCCCCAGGTGGGGTTCATGAATACCTTAAGCTTCATAGAGGACCCTGTAGCTCCCAGGGTTTGCTTGATCTCTACTTCCCCTGAGGTGGGGGAGAAGCAAAACCAATCATGGTTGATTGGCTTTCCAAAGACTTGGTAAGTTCAAACTGTTGCTTTTCTGACTGCTAGGGGGAGCCACTGGTATGATGTTCAAGGCAATCTTTCCAGGCCAGGAAAGCTATTCCTGACAGAGGGAACTAAACATTTGACTACTTGGATGGGCTGAGTCTTTCCTTCCTAGTCCACTATCTCTGTTTCTCTATATGATGGTGAGCACCTTCCCTAATCATCACAGCCTAGAGGCCCACAGCATTCTACTATCACATCAGTCTGCAAGCATTCCCTCACCACCTGAGACTGAGAGCTTCCCTTCAATCCATGAGTCTAACCCACCAGTATGTGTCTCTGTGGATTGGGAGTCGGGGGTGTAGCTGGTTCCCCAATTTTGCACCCCTGCCTCACTGGGAGAGACACTCCCACAGGAGAGAAGGAACTGCTTATGAGATTCTCATCTCAGGCTGCACTTCCTATTGTAGTGGGGAGGGGGGCCAGAGGGCCCACTGCCCCACCGCTCCCACTCAGCCAGCCTGCCCAAGGCATCTGGTTGCTGTGGGAACCAGGGGCTAGGCTAATTCACTCTGAGTGCTGCCCTCCTAAAAAATATAGTGGGTTCTCCAGCAAGGGTGGGGAAGGTTGTGCCCATAGATGTCTACTCCTCAGCACCCTACCACATGCTCATGCTGCCTATGTTCACAAGGCCTTTCTTCCCAACTGAGCATGGGATTAAGACCTCTCTGCTGCATTGCCTTGCATTTCTCTTGCATCCATGGAGTGCCAGAGGAGAGGGGTCAGGCCCACATGTCTAAGCCATCAGCACATAATCCCACCAAATGCTGGTGGGCAAGAAGCTCTCAAATTATGGTGGCCCAGTCCTCCATGCCAGTTGGAGCCAGAAATGCACACCCACCCTAGAGAAGCTGTCTGCTCCTGTGTTTCTCAACTCTGAGTACTCTCCCCATCATAATTGTGGGAGAAGGGTTACAACCACCAGAACAGAGGAGGTGTGAAGGAGGAGGTGGCCAGGAGTCAGAAAGCCAGCCCTCCAGTCTCTGGTGACACTTTCCTATGAGTTGTCCCTTAGGATGCCCAAACTCTTGGGGCTCACCTAGTTCAACCCACTGTTTCTATTTAGTCACTGTGCCTGGGCTCATGGAGGATAGCAGTGTATTCAATATATTTTGTTTTCAGTTTTACCCTGTCACTGAGCTCCAAGCCTCTCTGGGTTTGGTCTGCACCACAAACTTCTCCTATCATATTCTCTGCCAACTTTGAAGTTTTTCTCAGGTCCCCAGACATCTCTCCTGTCTCTTCTTGCAATCCATACCTGAGCTGCAACTCAGTCCAGTATTCTACCTTGCAGCCGGGAAATTACCATGAGCAATGTCTCTAATCTGCCATCTTGCCTTCCTGCAATTGATCAGTATGGTTTTTTATTAGTTCTTTGGATATCTACTAGGAAGTACAGCAGTGTAATTGTAGCTGTAGATATTATGACCCACTCTTCCTCCACCTGTTTCTACCTTCATTTTTCTTGTACCACAAATCCTTTCATTTATTTTAAAAGCTTTCAAGAAATAGTATTGCATTATATGGGACAGCAATGAAGAGGTCCTTATATGTTGTTTCAATGTAAGACTCTAAGATTAGAATTAATCTGGAAAAAGTTTGGGAAATCACTGTTTGTTTATTCTATAGTTTCCATTTAACTTCTCCAGCCACAATGTCCTGTGACAAATGTATTCACTTCTAAACGAGGGCAAGAATTTCATTTCCTTAGGTCACCTAGCTCAATTCAATATTCTTTGTTGCTATGCTCAATTATAAAATGAAAAATTGGAAGAAAACCCTATTTTGTTATATAATATAGTCACATGAGCCAAGTTATAAAATATTATTCACCATGTCCTTCTAATCATGTTTTCAGGGTTTTTTTCTTTTTAAAATAGCTCAACAATACTTAATTTTGTTGGTAGAACATATTGTCTGGGTTATTTCTTTTTTGAAATGTAAATGGATCTAGCAAGTAAAGATTCTTAACAGGTGAATATTACATTTAAAGTCATGCTGCAGGAGTAAGAAAACAATCTCTTTTATATAGGACCTCATATTTTAGACCTTATATTCTATGTAGCATTGGTTGAAGACTTCAAGAGAGAGTTTGCACACGTTTCCCTCAACACACACACAGACACACCTGAGTTTTTTTTTAAACAAGGATTAAAGCATAGAAGGCAAACTTTAAAATGTTTAGCCTATAATTTTCATTAATTACTGTGTCCAATACAGCATGCTGCTGGAAAATTAAAACATAAAAGCAATGCTTTTTTTGGTGCCATGAATTTATCGAGCAAGAGAAAGAAATGGAATAATAAGATATACACTAAGGAAAAACTCCCTGTTCATAATATATTCAAGGCATTATTTTAAGTGTGCTGCTTTGTTCTAAACACAGAACAAGAACGTCCTACACTCCTACAAAGCTTCTCCTGCGTTCACCAACAGCCCTCCACATTTCTACCTGTTCTGCCATGGCCTTTCCCTTTTAGACAGCTTAAACTCATTAGAGATTTTGGAAGGAAACCATGTCATATTGAGACAATGAAGTTTTGAATTTCTAAAAATAAAATGAAGAAAGAATAAATGTGTTGGCAATGCAAGGAGGGTTATTTGGAGTATGAGTTTTCCAAGGCTCTTGGCTGACAGCTATAAACTCTAATTATAACTGATTTCCACCAGGATAATCCATCTTTTCCCCTGTGTCTCCCCTTGTGTACTTTTAAATAGAAGTATGGTATAGATGGAATCAATCTGAACTATATAAATTAAAGGCATTATATAAACAATAGCACTTGAAAAATAATAAAAATATCCTAACCTTCTCCAAAACTATTCATGTCTTTCCCCCAAATCCTTGTTATCATGCCCTTCTACAAACACTCACTTTGGCATCTTTACCATTGCAGCTTGCAGCTTCTAAGCATGTCTGTGTAGTTTTCCTCTAGCCTGATGACTTAAAGTCTCATGACTGATGTTATTTCTTCTCCCTGAGGAAAACAGCCGTGTCATATATTGTTATAAAATTTTACACCACCTTTGTGCCTTGAATTTTTTATCAGAACCTCCACATTTTTTTAGTCATATTCAATTACAATGTCTCCCTGGCTTTAAGATCTTTCCCAGTTCTGCAAAGAAACCTGCCTCCTTCCTGAACAGTCACTGGCTTGTTTTCATTTTCATTTTTCAGTACTACTGTCCTTCATTATGTCTTTCTTGAGGACGCTCCCTGAAGAGAATATACACTGAATCCAGATAAGCTCCTTTCTTCACAGATTGTGAAGTTGTACAAAGGATTTGAGAATCCCAAAGGTCTGAATTCAAATCACAGCTTTACAGTATGAGCAAACTGAATAGGGTCCCTCAACTTCAGCGTCATCATCTGCAAAATGGGGATCCCAGTTCATAGTGCTGTATTCAGTGATATTACCCTTATAAAGAAGTTAGTATGTAATGCTTTCTGGAATCCCATAAGTGTTTTCTTAATCCCTCTTAACCCTCCTTTAGCGCTCATTAAATTTTTAATCACTATCTCCTTCTTTTTCAAAAGTGTAAACATTTCAAACTTGAATTCAGTACTTTTCCTAAGCAAGGCAATGGGTATATATACTCATAGTAGTTTGGCATATCTGAGCATGAATGTGATATTCAATATAAAAATGGGTTACAAGAAGAAAAGAATCAGACATTATAATAAAGTGGAGGAGAAGAGAACATTCTAATGGAATTCAGGACCAAAATTGAGCTGTCCAAATCTATTGTTTATATGTGGGTTTAATTCACCAGAACTGCTTATTCAGCTTAACATAAAACCAAGGGGGGAGGGCATTTTCACATGACAAAATATGAACTGGAAATCAGAGATACAGAGGGGGGAAAGTTCAGAATCTGTCTACAGGAGCAAAATTATTTCACTCGTATTCTTTGTGATTCATGGTTTCTACTTTGTGACAGTTTTCAGTGGCCTCCACAAATACTAAAAAGTGTCTTTAGAAGCAGAGGAATATGAATAGTTTGCTTTTCATAACAGGTGAAAGATGGTAACTGAGTTACTGGTATCTCCAAAGATGGGATCTCGCCGGGCCTGAAAGTTTGCCCCCTGAACACCAGCCTTCTTAGGTTGAAGTGAAACCCATGCCTCCCACAGACCTCCCCAAAGACAGCAAAAGGTGTGCAGATTCTTTCTGGTAAGTGCTGTATTTCACTTTACTTTATGTCTTTGAGTTCTCATTTTAGGGAATACATGACTCAGTGAAACAATTTATTCAAAAGATGTGCTGGACGTTGTCCTCACCACACTCGACCCTCCATTGCCCCACCTACCTTCTTTTATTGTTATGAAAAAAAAGAAACTGAATATACTTCTAATTTTGTGGTAGACTTCCCTGAGCTGGGAATACATAAACTGTGAACAGGCTGCCTCAGACTATAACAAGTTTTAACGATATTTTGCCAATGCCGGCCAATGACCCTGCAGAACTGCCAGCAGAAAGGACAGGGGGCTTATTTCCTCTGGGAGAGGCTGTGTCCCTAGAATGTTCTGTGGCTGCATCCTTTGCTATTATGAACCACTGCCTGCTTATGATTTGGGCTATAAGTTTGAGTTTTATCTGATTAAGTTCCACAAAAGAGAGTGTTTCTTCATTCCAGCTCTTCAGAGTCATGAAGTCCCCTGTTAGATTTACTTAGTTCTTTATTAAACAGGAGATCCTCATTCCTTATAGTCAGTCCATTCAGAAAACATCACACTTCTGCACAACTACAAAAATATGGCATTGATAGCTTGAGTGACTACAATTCAGGATAAACAGCCGGAATTCTTTCTCTCCTATAAAGAACGGTTTCCAGTGCAGCTGAAATGTAGACTTATTTGTAGATGTCCAACAAGAAAACATATGCTAGAAATATTTTCCAAAAGAATCAGCTTTCATAGAGTTAAGCTATATCCACATTGGATAATTTCGTAAAGGGAATTTTCTGTCTTTGCTGGCCATCCACACCTCCAGTATATAAAGCTATTACTTAGCTCAGTAGATTAGTAACCGTAAGTTCTAAGTGGGATTTATACAGGAATTCAGTGCAGTGAGAAGGACTGGATCTATCAAAGATGAACTTAAATCACCAGGCTATCCATTCAATGCAACTGTTATAAACTAATGGTTTCCCATCAAAAATGATAAATTTTAAGGAGTAGCATCATCGATTTTAAGGCCAGGTATGCTGCATATTCACATGATAACAGAAATGGATGTTTTCTGTATATATCATCCTGAATTCAATTCCTTATGAAATACTGAACAAGTTTCCCCTTTACTTTGAGTTTATCAAAGCCAAAATACATAACCTATTCTTAAGGTGAAGAAGCA
The DNA here is from genome assembly GCA_963574575.1 of Galagoides demidoff. Taxonomy (NCBI): domain Eukaryota; kingdom Metazoa; phylum Chordata; class Mammalia; order Primates; family Galagidae; genus Galagoides; species Galagoides demidoff. The sequence continues at coordinate 4,059 of CAUYQV010012483.1, read as the reverse complement.
GATTTTGAGTTATTATTCACTGAATATTGTTTTCTTTATTACAAATGTTCAGGTTTTTTCTATTCCCTAAGTCAAGACACTTTGTAGTCTGACCCAAGCTATAAAGGAGATAAAATGGGGATTTTAGATGCTGACATATAGCTACTAAAAAAGCCAAGAGGAGGCTTGCTTCTTGAAAACAATTTGGTGCATTAATTTTCCACAAAGTTCCCATCAGATGTCCTCAAATTCAACACACTGTGCAGATGGGAAAGACTGACTACTGAAACAATTAACTATTGTGAGTCATTTCCTCAATCTGCTTTTGTTTTAGCCAATATGTCAAGTGGTGACAGACACTGTTAGATTTCACAAGCTCTACTGTCTTCTTGGAAACAGCATAATACAATTGACATAGCTCAGCTTGATAAATCTGCCAAACTAACAGTGGGGCCTCGTTCCTTCCACTTTTCAATGCCAAAATCTAAAGATATTTATTATGCAGAACCTATTCAACAAGAGGAGCTCAGCGTCTATGTGATTCTATCTGAATGACTCCCACTTGATCACCTGCTAGCTCCTGGTTTCCCAATCTCTTTGAATTGCGGTTCAAAGGAATAAGGCAAAATTTCCATTTATTCAGTCTCTACTGTCTCAGATAAAGGTCATCCCAGAGCCTGTATTTTTCTGAAGTTTGCTACTTGCTTCAGCTTGGTCTGAAAGTTTACCACTTTACACGGCCTGGTTTTCCACTTACCACCTGAGATGACTTTTAGACAATCAAAAGCCCTTTCCCTAATCTAACTGAAACATCTTGGATGTATTACTTTACTATTCATGTGCACCATATTTGAATGAGGAAGAAGGGGAAAAAACCACAATTGCTGCCTTATGATGTCTTGTTCAAATCATGAAGAAAGGTTCCCAGGCAGCTTCTCCGGCGTAAGCTTCAACTCACTAGCCGTTTCCTTTATCACTTTCATTTTCATGGCACATACCTCTCTACCTTCCAGAACTCATCAATGACTGGAGGGAAAAGATGGTAAGTCCTCAGGAACTCAGGCACGCCAGGAACCTGGCCCAAGCTCACTCTTTAAAGCCAGAAAGGAGTTAGGGGATCTGAGCCAGCTTCAGCAGCCAGCTTCAGGCAGAGGAGGAGTGGCTATTCTGGACCATCAAAGGCAACAGCTGACACAAGATTGGACAGAACATAGCAGCTGGTATGTAAGAAGAAACCAATATCTGGGACTCTGGAAGTCAACAGGAAGTCTTTCCAAGCTTAGCAGGATCCCAGTCAGCAAAAAGCACACAACTACACTGACAGGTCTCACCTCAAATTCATGACCACCAACCTCAAAATAGGCTCCTGATGTTCCTGGCCAGCACACAATATTCACTTAGCACAGTTACTCCCCCACTCTTGTATGTGATTTTTCGCAAGTCCCTCTGCCCAAACCTCTCCAGCGCTGCCCTTCCCACCCCTTCTGTTGGCCTTCCCCCTCACTTCAAAAAGCAGAAGCAGCAGGAAGAGAAGCTCCATGGATCTCTGCCACCCTCTGCACCTACCTGCCACCATCCATCTTCATCCAGTCTGGTCTTCTACCTGTGAACACACTTGCTGCACAAGTGTCTAAAGCTAATCCTGCCACTTGAGAATTTTTTAGATCTTTTAAGCCTTTTCAAGGTGAAATGGACTCAACGTTTGTGTCTACCCAAAATTCATATGCTGCAATCTTAACCCCCAATACAGCGATGTTAAGGAGCCAAGGCATGTGGGAGGTAGTTACATCATGAGCAGGGGCCTTCATAAAAGGTACAACTACAATGGGCACTTTACCTAACAAATGCCAAACATCGTAGCCTAACCATCTGTACCCTCATATTAATCTGAAATTTAAAAAAAGGAAACCCCAGAGAGCGCTCTCCTACTCTTCCCACCATGTCAGGACACAGGAGAAAACAGACATCTGCAACCCAGGAGGGTGCCCTCACCAGAATGCAGCCATGCCGGCACCCTGCCCTCTGACTTCCAGCCTCCGGAACTGAGAGAAATAAATCTCTGGTGTTGTAAACCATCCAGTCCATGGAAATTCATTATAGAAACCTAAACTAAATTACAAGGATATGAGTCCACCAATTCACTCGCCCTCTCTGTTCATCACATTCCTCTTTCCACTTGGTTTTTCCCTTTTATACAAACATAATCTTAATTTTCTCATCTTAAAAGAACATTTCATATACATGTATATGTGTTTCTATGTACATTGGTACATATACATATGTGTGTTCACCTTGTAGAAACTAAAGGAATCCCCTGAGGAGCTTTAAGAATAACGAGAGTCACAGCTCTTCAGATTCTGGTCTAGTTGATCTGGGCTATGACCTGGGGCATCACTATTTGGGGCATTTCCTGTGACTCTCGTATGCATCTGACATTGAGAAACACTACTCGAGACTAGAAGTCTTGTTAAATGAAATAAAGTCCAGAGAGATGAAGCAACCCACCCAAGCTTAGACAAAGTTTAATGGCAGAGCCAAGACAACAATCCAGCACAATTCCTTTCCAATCCAGTGCTCTCTTAACAGCATCAAGCAATATGTCATCTCCATACATGCAAATGTAATCACTGGCAAAGAACTGTGAATGGCACCATATGTAATGCCCTTGCTAATTGTTCACCTCCATGGAGGATATTGGCCTTTTAGCCTTCAGTCACACTAGGAGAGCTTAAAACCAGGATGCTGAGAAGGTGAGTGTATAATAATAGGGAACACGAAGAAACTCCTGCCATGGTGCCCACAGCAGATGTTTCCGAAGTTTCAGGAGGGCGGGGGCCCCGGGGAGGGTGCCGAGGAGCAGCAGGAGGTAAGGTGTGATAAATGAAGCTGTCTTTTTCCCATTACAGGAACATAGCAAGTTTCAAGAAACAAATCAGAAACCTAGAATGATTAATCATGTGGTCCACAATGAGTCCTGTTGTTTGTCTATGAATCCCCTTCTCTGCAGACTAGACACACCAGGTGCTGAGAAACACCCGGCTGTAATGAACCTTCTGAATTTCATAGGAGCCCAGTCCAAAAAACAGTGAACGGTGGTTTGGTTTACAGGTGAATGATAGGAAAGAAATCAAGTGGGTGAGAAAACAGATATGGAGGAAAAAGAACATAGCACCCCTTCAACATCAAGCCAAGCTTTTGTCACACCTCTGGCTTTGCTGCCTCCTCTTCCAGACCTACTTGGTACCAACGAAAAACTAAGTGCTTTCAGGAAATCGTTAACTTTGTCCTTTTGTATTCCCACCCACTGATTCAGCTAACCTGCTTTCCCCATACAGAAGGCACAGCTAAGCATTAGTGGTAAATAGCATAGCTATTGAGCGCCTGGATTCCATGGTCAAAATACCGTATTTTCCACTTTCTATCCATGATATCGGACAAGTTATGTGAAGTTTCTATGCTTCTCCATTCGCCCCACTTATAAAATAATGCTAATGACACCTCAGAATTGTTGTGAAGACCAAATGAAATATGAATATAGGGTACCTGAAACAGTCAGGTGGTAGCTATTGTTGAACAAGATGGCAAGGGAGATTTCTGATATTTTTCTTTAAAGTGTTACCAGCACTTTAACAATACTCTTTGGGGCTCGGCGCCTGTGGCTCAATCAGCTAAGGTGCCAGCCACGTACACCTAGGGTGGCGGGTTCAAATCCCCAGCCCAGGCCCGCCAAACAACAATGATGGCTGCAACCAAAAAATGGCCAGGCGTTGTGGCCAGCGCCTGTGGTCCCAGCTACTTGGGAGGCGGAGGCAGGAGACTCGCTTGAGCCCAGGAGTTGGAGCTTGCTGTGAGCTGTGATGCCATGGCACTCTACCCAGGGTGATAGCTTGAGGCTCTGTCTCAAAAAAAAAAAAAACAATACTCTTTGGCAGACAAACATCAATTACACATAGCTATTAACCCTTCCTTAAAGCTGATGGGATATGCCAATATTCAGTTAGCTAATTTCATTGAGCTGTAAAGCAGCATGGCTTGGTAGGAAGACCTAGATTCAAATACTAGCTCTCTTGTTTACTAATT
>CAUYQV010012481.1:0-17201 GCA_963574575.1 Galagoides demidoff | reverse complement strand
AAAAAAAAGATGAAAGCACCAAAAATATGTTTTCCCAAGGGGGGAAATTATATGGCCCAATCTTGGCCAATGGGACCTGAAGAAAAGACTCTTGGGAACTTGAAACATTTGCCTTCCTAAGAAAAAGTGATCAACCCAAGGCAACGTTCAATCTTCTTCATTGGGTGTGACATCTTTGCTCCTTATAATACTAATACTAGAACTGATGCAGCCATGTATGACTATGAGGCTAAATGTTGCTGATGTGTTGAGAATAGTGGCATGGAAATATAGAAAGCACAGAGGCCCCTAAAATTTGTTAAACAACCAAACTAACCTAGAACATCTCTACCTCTTTATGTCTGGTTATACAAGAAAAGAAATGCCCTTAAAATTTCAATTCTTCCTACGTTTGGGTCTTCTGTTACTTTCAACCAAAGGATGCTAACTAATAAAGCTGTAGTGGTTTTGAAGCATGGCTCCCACATTATTTGACATGCCTGTCATTGAGAGGTGGCATCTGTACCCCTTCTTCTTGAGTCTAAGTGGGTTGTGACTGCTTTTAATGATTAGAATGTGGTTCAAAAGAGACTGTGATTTCTGAGAGTATGTCATAAAAGGCGACACAGTTTCTGCCATGGTGAATGGAAACACTTACACTTAGGGTTTTGAGTTGCTATGTAAGATATCTGACTGCCCTAAGGCTGTGATTATGGTAAAAAGCCTAGTCACTTGATGGTGCCACGTGTTGGTGATCCACTTGAAAGTGCTATTATTTTATTCATCCCAGCCCAGATATCAGACATATGAATGAACTATACTGAACAAGTCTTCAAATGATTCTGGCCTCCACCATCAAGTTCCTTTTTGATCCTTGAATCTTCCCAGCTGAGGTACCAAATATCATGGAGCAGAGACAAGTTATTTCTCTTGTGCCTTGTTCAAATTTCTGACCAACAGAATCCATGAGCATAATACAATAAAATAAATAAGCTACTAAATTCTGGGTGAATTTATTGCATAGGGATGGTAACTGGAACACTTTTTCATCTCACTTTATATTTATCACGAGTTACCACATAACATAAACTTGAGATGTGTAGCCCTTGTACCTTTAAGTATAGCTAACTACAGGGTTTGACTCATGTAGACATAGAAACTATTCTTTAGCAAAGTAAGGTTGGTGTTCACAAAAACACAACTAATCCTCCTCATAAGTAGAATGTTAAGATTCCTCATAGGTCAATAACTTTGGTTTAAAAAAAATTCTTTAAATGGGATATACTTTTTTCATGAATTACAAGCACAACGTTTTTTGCAGTGACATTGCATGACTCACAACTTAGGAGAACTGTAGAGATAAGCACCCCATGCTCAGACTTGGCAGTTAGCTTCAATGTGCTCCCCCAGGAGAATGATTCTGAGAAAGATTTCTTCAAAGATTGAGCTTCTGCACCTGCCTATAGATATGCAGATATGCAGAAATATGCAGAAAGCCTCTCAAAGAAGAGATCTGGAGAATCAGGCCAGGTCTCAGCTGGAAGCTCAAACACATGTCAACACATGTCCTCCAGTGTTGGGTTCTATTCTCTGTCTTCTTCCTTCATTAACATTATAGTCTCTAGTTTCGGTTTGGGCCAGCAAGAACAGACAGTCAGTCTCCTTTATGTTTTTACTCTAAACAAAAACAGTTGTATATGTGTTCCTCAGCCCTCACACTGAATTGTAATCTTAATGGTAGCTTCCTAATGTTACTTCACTTCTTTGTATCTGTGTTAAATTCTTACTGAGTGTTTAAAAGTATATAAGATAATCAGTAAAGTCAGGCCTGGTCGCTGACCTGAGCGAGTCTCCACCTCCCTTCAAATCAATTATCTAGTCTGCAGTTCCTTTTCCCTGTGTCTCTGATCAGAGGCTCTGAGAACACTTTCAGAGAACCAATAGCAAAATTTATATTATCAAGCAAAAAGCCTTACTTAGTTCTAAGCTCATAAAATGGGAGCCGGAAATGGAGAGGTCTGACATTAAGAAGCTCAGATATCCACTAACACCTATGTGCCTTATACAAGTTACTTCACTTCTCTCTGCTACAGTTTTAACTGGGCTGGAGGACTAATGAACCTTCCAAATATGAAGGTAGGCAGCAAATGGAAAAGTAGTATGGTAGGCTGAATAATGTTCTTCCCCAAAGATATCCACATGTGAATCCCCAGAACCTGTGAATGTTACCTTCCATGGCAAAAGGCACTTCGCAGATATGATTAAAGGTTTTGAAGTGGGAGACAGAAGGGTGAGAGTCATACAGAGGAGACATGGGGATGGAAGCAGAGATCAGAGAGAAGAGAAGACACTGCTGGCTTTGAAGCTGGAGAAAGGAGTGATGAACCAAAGAATGCAGGTAGTCTCCAGAAGCTGGAACCATCATGGAAACAGATTTCTTACAGAAGAGACCCAACCCTATGGACCCAGTTTAGACTTCTGACCTCCAGAACCATAAAAGAATGAGTTTGTAATGCTTTAAGCTACTAAATCTGCGCTAATGTGTTACAGCAGCAATAAAGCACTCAAACAGTACTGAAAAACTTGAGCTCTGCTGTCAGACTACTTGAGTTCAAGTCCATCTTACTAGATACATGACCTTAGGCAAGCTACTTAAATTCTCTGTACCTCAGTTTCATCTTGAAAAATGGGCTGATGCATAAAGCAAACCTTCTGGATTACTGTGAAGTTTTAAGAAAATCCTTAGGATTACTTGGATTTTAGTAATTTTTAAATAAATGTACTTGTTTTTCTCTTGCTGACATTTATAATTTATTTGTTCCTTCTCTCCCGTAAATCATACATTCCTTCCTACACAGGCACAGAGGAAGCAGAAGTATCTACTTTAGGACTTGTGTGCACGGCATCTCATTTGATCCTTACAACCAGTTGTGAAATAGGTATATTTTCATATCCGAAAATTGAAACTGTGGGAGGTATTTTTTTCCAGGTGTCATAGCTAGTAAGTGGACAAATCAAAGTGTCTTGTTCCCGTTGCATTAACTATATTTATTTGCTGGATGAGGACGAATGAACAAATAGGTGCAAATAACCACAGCACTATGCACTCACCCAATACTGCAGAATTTAGACCGACTGACACCAGAACACCCTATCTGATCCACCCTGGCAGGATTCCCAGCTCTTTAACATCCGCTCTTTCCAGATACGTTAGATTAAGAAGCTAGAAGTGCGGGCCTACATTGACGCCGGGCGTTGCCCAGGGCCCACCCCGCGTTGCCAGGAAGGTGACGCCACTGCGACACAGAGGCGGGGACTACGTGGGGAAAGGCCCCAGGCCATCAAAGAGGGCGGGGCCTCCCTGGAGGCCAGTGCGCGGCTGCAGAGCTAGACTTGCGCGTCGCTCCGCCCCCAGGGAGAGCCGGCGCCACCATGGAGGAGTTCCATCGCCACTGCGACGAGGTACCGCCCCTCGATCGCCTGGGAGCGCCCCCTGCCCCCGGTTTCTCAGCGCGGGGTCCCAGCTGGGTGATCTCCCTCCCGGAGCCGGCCCAGAGAGTTGGGGTGCTGTATCCTCCAAGCCTGGGTCTTGTCCGCGGGGCGGGGGATCCGCCCCGCCGGTCCCAGTGCCCACACCCCGACGTCCTGAGGGTGGTCTGAGATTCTGGGTGGCAGGGGCAGCGCATGGATCAAGGAGTGAGGTTGGGGCTGAGTTAGGCGGGGGCGAGGTCTGACTGGGGTGCGCAGGGTGGCGGGGATGGCAGACACCGCCCGTCTGCCAGGCGGGCCTCAGAAGCCGGTCTTCCAGCTGTTTCCTCCGCCCCTTGGCGTCCGCAAAGCAGGTGCCGCCGGCTGCTCAGGGCCGTGGCGACATTGCCACTTTCGCTCCCGGGAGCTCGCGCCTTGGATGGGCTAAAAGGAAATGCATTGTGGATTACGAGTCCTCGCTTACTGACACAGGCTTCCCTGATCCTTACCAGAATCCCGTAATGTCAGGTGTCCTGTTACTGATGGGGACTCCTACTGTTCATGGAGGCTAAGTGACTTGCCCAAGTTAAAACTGCCAGGAATGACAGGTGCTCCATTTGAACCCAGGCCTCTGACTGCTCAGCTATAGTCCTTGCTCCACTTTAACCACTAGGAGTATGAGGCCTGTTGGATCTCACCATAACTTGTGACAGCTTGAAAAGAACGGAATAGACAAAGACATTTCCTGTACGGTGGTGGCTACTGAGGAATGATACAGGAAAACAAAAGTAGGCACATGGTGGAGGTGCCTTTATCTTACAGCATAAAATGATGTATTATTAGTTTTACTACAGGGATTTCTGTGGGACACTGTAGGATGTGGGCTTCTGCAGAAACTAAAACCACGTTTAAATGAATTAATTCTGTGATACGGGGGGTGTATATACTTACAAGTCAGTGGTAAAGTGTTTTGATTTTAGAAATAAGGACTTGAAATTCCATGACTGCACTCGGCACCTGTAGCTCAGCGGCCAGGGCACGGCCACATGCACCAGGGCTGGTGGGTTTGAACCCAGCCGGGGCCTGCTAAGCAACAATGACAACTACAATAAAAAAAAATAGCCGGGTGTTGTGGCGGGCACCTGTAGTCCCAGCTACTTGGGAGGCTGAGGCAAGAGAATCGCTTAAGCCCAAGAATTTGAGGTTGCTGTGAGCTGTGATACCACATCGCTCTACCGAGGACGACATAGTGAGTCTCTGTCTCAAAAAAAAAAGAAAGAAAGAAAGAAAAGAAAAGAAAAGAAATTCCATGACTGGCTCCCTCTCAGTCATATCGTCCAACAAGGGCTCATCACCTGAATCCGAAGAGGATTCTCCTGCAGTTCTTCCTAAATACATATCTTTAGGAAGAACTAAAATTATGGATGTTGCCATGGCTACCCCATGCATCTAGATTATTAGGTGACTTTCCAAATTGAAATGAAATGGACAATATCTCATTCACAGACCAATTTTGAAAATAGATGAGAACCTGATTTTAAGGTAAAATTATAATTTTGTAATAAGGTGACACCTCTTTTCATAATACTCTTAAATATTTAGGGAATTTTATTCCTTTGTTGTTGGAAAAATCTGTGGGGTAATTGAATGAGTTGACAAAAATGTAAATCAATACTCAAGATCATATTTCGGAATTCACCTGTTTTTAAAAATGTATGTAAATTTTATTTTTTAATTGACATATAATAATTGTACATATTTACAGGGTATGTAGTGATGTTTCAATGATGTATAGTATGTATGATGTTTCAATAATGTATAGTGATCAGATTAGGGTAATTAGCTTATCCACCTCAAAGATTTATTATATCTCTGTGTTGTGAACATTCAATATCCTCCTTTTGGCTATTTGAAACTAAATAATATATTATTGTTAGCTATGGTCATCCTACAGTGGTAGAGAACACTGGAACTTCTTGCTGCTATTTAGCTGTAATTTTGTATCCTTTTGCAAATCTCTCCCTAGTCACGTCTTTACCTATCCCTTCCCAGCCTCTAGCAGCCTCTGTTCTAATTTTTACTTCTATGGGATCAACTTGTTTGAAGTAATTTTAAGTTGTACAGTGGTTTCCACAAAAAAATGCTGATGTCAGAAAGCACCTAGAAACATCTCCATGGCAACAAATCATGTATAAAGTGTCTTGTTTTAGATTTCATGATTATCATATAACTTAGTTCTGTATCTAGGACACTTGGCTGTTATTGATAGTTACTGTTGATTTAGGATTCTAACAAACTATTCCAAAAACTAAGTTTTCAAACCAATTTATACATAGTATTAGAGTGATCTTAATTCCATTATTTGTAAAGTCTTTAGGAAAGCCACATTTTGACCTAGCATAATTTAAAGACAAAATTGAAAATAATCTAATTCAGCACTGTTTTCTTATGGACCACTTTATCTCTCAGTGGAAATCATTTCCTACACACTGATTACACTAATATATCCTTATAGCCACCTCTGGTTCATTTCTTAAGCTTTACAATACAATGATTCTTTTTTTTTTTTTTTTGAGACAGAGTCTCACTATGTTACCCTGGGTAGAGTGCTGTGGCATCCTCAAACTCTTGGGCTTAATAATTCTCTTGCCTCAGCCTCCCAAGTAGCTGGGATTACAGGTGCCCACCACAATTCCCAGCTACTTTGTGGTTGTAGTTGTCATTGTTGTTTGGCGGGCCCAGTCTGGATTCAAACCCACCAGGTCTGGTGTATGTGGCTGGTGCCCTAGCCATTGAGCTACAGGTGCCGGGCTACAATGATTCTTAATGTAGAATGTCCACCGCAATCACCAGTATAAAGCACTTTTTAAAAAGATGTAGTTTCTTGGGTTTCACCAAATCCAATGAATCAGAATCTCCAGGGAGGTTAGTAGGGAATACATGTTTGGGGTAGGAGTGACAGCCTTGGTAGACTTAATGCCTCTTATCATTATGATCTCCTGTCACTAACACCTGTCTAGGACAGCCTAGGGTATATTGTGTAATGTCATATCTACAAATAAAAGGAAGGTTGTGTTGAAAGCAGCTTTACTTTTTGTTTTCCCTTTAGGTTGGTTTCAATGCTGAGGAAGCCCACAATATTGTCAAAGAGGTAAGTTATATATTATGTTTATCTAGGAGTTTTCTGCATTGATGGAAATTGAAAAAAACTTGTTTTGACTTTCAATACAAAGTTAGAAACCACAGTATTAGAACAAGAAGATTATAAGTATGTATCCACTAAACTCTTTATAGGGCTGTTTCAATGTTTTGTTGTATGCTGTTGCTTCTGGGGGCTTACTCTGAAAGACATACTTAAGGATTTTCTTAGTCTAGAAAACTGTTTTGCTGTTTTCTAAAATTGAAGCCCTATCTTTTGAATAATAAACTTTGGTTCCAGTAGGCCAAACATTATGGTAAATGTTAATGCTATAAAACCATGTGTGTATTTATATGTATATATCTACATGCATACACTTTTTATACTGTAAAGTACATGTATAACATATATGCATATTACGTCAAAAAGATGAAGGACCGTAGAAATGTCTACTTTCAAACCTTATATGCTGTTTTTGCTCAATATAATTGGAAAAATAATCACTTAACATTTTTTAGACACTGATATGATAGTAAGTCAAAATATTAAGAAAAATATTTGAAACATGAAATCTGGTCCTCTTGTTAGAAAAATAGAAAAAAAGTTGTCTCTAGGAATTAATTCCAGCAGAGAAACTTTCATTATTCTTTCGGTATCATATACATGCAACTGAGGGTAAGGTATTTAATTTATGAACACTTTAATAATCCTGAGTCATCTTTAATGCTGCCAAATCATAGAAAAGGACTGATCTGGCCCAGAAGGCAGGCTTGTACATGGGGATGGCTGCTGGGGCTTATGTCTCAGCAGGCTCTGACTACGTTTAGTCTGGACTGGATCAGCTCTGCTCTCTGGTCATTGTTTGTGTCATCAGTGCATCCTGAGACAATACCTCACTTACCTGAATGCTCTGGGGCACCAGCTCATCCAGAGCTCACTGAGGTCTGGCCTTGTACAACTAGGAATTAATTCAAGGTCTGAGAGGGCTAGGAACCTGAAAAACCTGCCAGACTTTAATAGTTCAAAAGCATGTGTTGTGTATGTCTCGCTAGCCCAGGAATAGTTATTTATTAAGGGAGGGGAGGGGGGAGGTAATTAGTGGGACCACACCTATGGTGCATCTTACAAGCGTACGTGTGAAACTTACTAAATGTAGAATACAAATTTCTTAACACAATAACTAAGAAAATGCCATGAAGGCATTTCATCAACCAGTTTGATGAAAATATTTTAAATTGTATATAAATCAGCACATTGTACCCCATGACTGCATTAATGTACACAGTTATGTTTTAATAAAAAATAGAATGCAAATGTTGCAAATGTTTTTAGTACCTTGACAATGTATAATAAAAGCACAAATGAGAGAAATTGGGAGGTAGAATAAGCAGTGGAGGCAGTGAGAAGGACAGAGTAATAATCTCAATTTTCAAAGTGTAAAGCAAGGTAAAAATGTCCTTCCTTGATTGATGGAACATGAAACAAAGGATGCTAGGGTCTTTGGGGGTTCCTTTAAATAGTGCCTTCTTCTTTACCTAAGTTCTGAGCCAAATAAAAAGACAAAAAAGTGACTAGAAAGAGAACAAAATTCCATCTTTATTAATGATAAAAACTAAGTTGGCGATTATATCTTGTTTTGCAAACTCCGATGCACTTCTCAGTTTAGACCTTGCAAAAGGCATCCAGGGGAAAGTTTGAGTCAGCAGAGAGAAACAGTCACCCAGTTTGGTGCCTTCATTGGTCTGGATAGAGAGGGAAGAAGAAACCAAAACCCAAGTCCAAGACATTTGGAACATTGGTTCTCCCAAATGTCAATGTTGGAGTAGTGGTGTCACCCACCAACCAGGTAACTCACTCCACCTCCATGGGAACAATAACCAGAACCGTTAGGGGAAGATCCTCTGTGTGGAAGGAAATGTTAGGAATGGAAAAGAAGTATGTTCCTAACGGTGCAAAAATTGACAAATTAAAATAGTGAATTCATTATATTGAGAGAGGTGGGTGGAAGGAAGGTGACAGGTGGTCTGAGGGAACCAAATATGCATCTATCATAACAGCAGTTATATAGAAGTGTGTAAGTCATAATTCAGCAAATAGTGATAGAAACATTTTTTTTGGAGATATGTAGGTAACCTTTAGAAGAAATAAAAACAAAGAATTGTACAGTAAAGGAAATGGAGCTAGGATATGAAAGGAAAGAGTAGGGAAGGGACTGTTGCTTTTCATTGTAAGCTCTTCTGTTTGGATTTTTAAAACCTGTGCCTAAAACAATAATAATATCAAATAAAGGAAATGTATGCCTGGGTTACTTTGATTACATTAAAAGAACCATGCTTCTTAACCTGGATGCACATAATTGACAGTGGCTAGGTGGTGCTAGAAGCCACTGGATACACTTTAAAGTGTCCATTTGACTTGAATATTTGCAAGAGGAAGTTAAGTAATATAATTTAACTGAAAACATTTTTTTTTTTTGAGACGGAGCCTCAAGCTATCCCCCTGGGTAGAGTGCCATGGCATACAGCTCATAGCAACCTCCAACTCCTGGGCTCAAGCGAGTCTCCTGCCTCTGCCTCCCAAGTAGCTGGGACCACAGGCGCCCGCCACAACGCCCGGCCATTTTTTTTTTGTTGTTGTTGCAGCCATCATTGTTGTTTGGCAGGCCCGGGCTGGGGATTCGAACCCGCCACCTTAGGTGTAGGTGGCTGGCGCCTCTGAAAAACATTTTTAAATAAAAACTCTAATACATTATGTAGTCAAAAGCAAGTGTTTCTTGGATTTTTTGTATGAAATATGAGACTTCAAGGAGAGGTGAGGGTTGCTATAGGTCAGTTGCAACTACACATAGCAATCCTCTTCTCTTCTCCTTTCTTCCTGTGAGCCAACTCTCGTCTAGTATCAAAATACGTAGTATTTCCATTGAGGCATTGAAAAGGCTTGAGAGCGAGCAGCATTTCACCACTTCATAGATGATTACATAATTTCAGCAATTGTTTTCCTTATCTCTTATCAATCTTATTTTCTCTCTGTTGATTCCTTGCCCTGAACCTCTCTGTTAACATTTTTCCTGCTGAACTTTGAGTCACTTTTTTATCAGTTATATGCATACATTGTATTTATTGTCAATGATAGAATTTGTGCCCCCCCAAAAAAAAATCCTGTAACAACAAGTGAGACAAAATGAAATTTAACTTGGAACTTAGTCTAGAAGTGTTAATATATTTGATTTAGCATGCCAGGTGGTGTGTCAAAGCCAATACTGCTTCAACAACATACATTCATTGAGTACCTGCTAGGTCATCAGGTCCTGGGTTTGGCTCTAAGAATACAGAGTTGTTGAAAGACTTCACTAGTCGGCCTCTGGGTTAATGGTAATTAATTAGGCTAAATGTTAATTAATAGTAATTAGCAGGACTATTTACAGTGGCACCCACAACCCCATGGTGTTTTCTGCTGTTTATAGCAGAACTTGGAGTGACCCTATTAAATAACCTGAAAGAAAAATGAGTGTTCTTACTTTCTCATTAAGGAAAGGTGATCTCTAGAGAGAAAGATATTTGTCCAAATGTCATCAGCTTAGTAATAATAAAGCCAGAATTAAAATTGTGTTCTCCTGACCCTTAGCCTGCTGCCCAGCCCCTACTCTGTCATGGCATTGAACTTTCTAGGGGGATAATTTGAGTCACGTTACTTTCATCAGCCCCTCTAAATTATTTAATTTCTCTCTTTTACATTTTATCATCAGTGAAAATCTTATACTATCCAGCTTAAGATTCCGTATTAGTGGCTTTATAAATCCTTACTGTATTCTAATTGATGTAAATGAAAGCTACATGTGTTTGTGTGCATGTGTTACTAACCTAGATTCTAAAAATGAATTGAATGAGAGCTTTAGTATTCAGGCTCTATCACTAGAATGTAAATTAACAGAAGCAATAATGATAATAATAGTTAATATTATTTATGTTTTTACTCCGTGTGTGAGCACTTGGAGATTCATTATTTCATTTCATTACTGCAACAACCTGATAAGATGATGCCATTATCTTTACTTCAAGGATTAGGAAAATCAGGGTTTGAAGGGGCTAAGTCACCTGCTAGATATCACACAGTGGGGAGGTGGCTACAGCAGGCCTTGAAACCTAGGATTATGATACTAAACCAGTGCTCTTAATCAGGTGTCAGAAGTGGATTCAAGTAAGCACTATAAGAAGTCTTATACTTTCTCTTTCTGGAGCATCTTTACTTTCAGTGGCAAATGTGCTTGTTGTTTTATAGTTAAGCAATCAGATGGCATGGCTGAGAACTATTTTGAATCCTGTTTCTAGCATCTGAGCCCTAGTTCAAATCCCAGCTGTTTCAAAGCCACTCTAACCAACTTATATCACCTACTTTCCACTCATTGTAATCCTTTTATGACAGAACTTATCACCCATGATTAGACTTCCTGTGTTCATAGATATTAGAATTCTTTTATCAGCTTCTCTGCTAGATTATTAAGTTCTCTACAAAGAAGCCACGGCATATTTATCTTTATATGGCCAACAATATCTCATATAATGAGATAATGCATGTGAAAACTCTTAAGCAATTACAGACAATAAATAATCAATATTTACCAGATGTATGTTTTCTAAGATGCCTTATTGAGTTAGAAATGTGTTTTCTGTTTTGAATAAAATTTTACTGCCAATTATGTAAAACTTGTTCTTATTGGCTAATTCAATTGTCCCTTTTAGTGTGTAGATGGAGTCTTAGGTGGTGAAGATTATAACCACAACAACATCAACCAATGGACCGCAAGCATAGTGGAACAATCTTTAACACATTTGGTTAAACTGGGAAAAGCTTACAAATACATTGGTAAGTATGAGTGTCCTTCCTCACTAGTTCACTCTCCTTTGTTTTGGTGATTTTATCTGAATTCCGAGGATGTATATGAATGATAAACATAAAATGTTAAGTTGGGTATGAGGGACTTTTTTCTTATTCGTTGAACGATAATATATAATGATACCTAAAAGATGAAGATATTTCACTACTCAAAAGCAGTTCGAGCTATTTGTCTTTGGTAGTAGCATCATCCTTTGCATTTTTTTTTTGAGACGGAGCCTCAAGCTATCCCCCTGAATAGAGTGCCATGGCATCACAGCTCACAGCAACCTCCAACTCCCGGGCTCAAGCGAGTCTCCTGCCTCCACCTCCCAAGTAACTGGGACCATGGGCACCCGCCACAACGCCCAGTCATCATCCTTTGCATTTGCACTGGTTCGCTCTTTCTACTTGAGATCCGTTTAGTCCGAATGTTTTCCTGTCAGTAGTCTTATGCCTCTTTACTTATAAGAACATGCAGTTCTGGCCAGGCACAGTGGCTCACACCTGTAATCCAGCAGTCTGGGAAGCCGAGGTGGGTGGATTGTCTGAGCTCAGGAGTTCAAGACCAACCTGAGCAAGAGTGAGACCCTGTCTCTAAAAATAGCTGGGCAATGTGGCAGGTGCCTGTAGTCCCAGCTACTCAGGAGGCTGAGACTAGAGAATTGTTTGAGCCCAAGAGTTTGAGGTTGCTGTGAGCTATAATGCCAGGGCACTCTACCAAGGGTGACAGAGTGAGACCTTGTCTCAAAAAAAAAAAAAAAAGAAAAGAGGCTCGGCGCCTGTGGCTCAAGTGGCTAAGGCACCAGCCACATACACCTAAGGTGGCGGGTTCAGATCCAGCCTGGGCCCGCCAAACAACAATGACGGCTGCAACCAAAAAAAAAAAAATAGCCAGAAGTTATGGTGGGCGCCTGTGGTCCCAGCTACTTGGGAGGTGGAGGCAGGAGACTCACTTGAGCCCAGGAGTTGGAGGTTGCTGTGAGCTGTGATGCGACAGCACTCTACCTAGGGCGACAGCTTGAGGCTCTGTCAAAAAAAAAAAAAAAAAAAAGAAAGAAAGAAAAAGAAAAGAACATGCAGTTCTACATAGTTTACAGTGGAACGTTTTCTACATATCTGTATCTGAATTCTGTCCATGGTTCAAAAGCACACAATTTGAGAGTTTTTCTGCAATACAATTGCCAGTAGTTTGACAATGGTCAACAGACTGACTGGACCTGGTAGGGTCAAAATCATGATGGCAGATAATCAAGATGAGAGATTTTTTTCCCAATCTATTTGCTGAACGCTTTGTTTTCCATTAGTTCTTCACAGTTTTTAGAACTCTGAACTCAAACTCTTTGACCTTGGCTCTCTTTCTCTTGTCTGTAATAAGTGCCCTCACTCTGTGACTTTATTTGTAGTGACCTGTGCAGTGGTGCAGAAGAGTGCATACGGCTTTCACACAGCCAGCTCATGTTTTTGGGATACTACATCTGACGGTAAGAGAGCTTAAGCTGATTCAAACAAACTCTGTTAGCAAAGCCAAACAGTGTACTTTTAATCAAAGGCTTACTTAACTCTTATTAAATTCTGAAAAAAAACTTATCAATGGCTTGGTGCCTGTGGCTCAAGCAGCTAAGGTGCCAGCCACATACACCTAAGGTGGCGGGTTCGAATCCCCAGCCCGGGCCCACCAAACAACAATGATGGCTGCAACCAAAAAATGGCAGGGCGTTGTGACGGGCGCCTGAGGTCCCAGCTACTTGGGAGGCGGAGGCAGGAGACTCGCTTGAGCCCAGGAGTTGGAGGTTGCTATGAGCTGTGATGCCATGGCACTCTACCCAGGGGGATAGCTTGAGGCTCTGTCTCAAAAAAAAAAAATGTGTTGAATGCATTCAAACATATCATTACAGTTCAAGAAAATTGGAAAACTTGTGATCTTTTAACAATACTTATTCATGATGTCTTGATTTTAATGGCCCCATTGCATTCAGCCCTAACCTCTTCATGGTCATCACTGCAGACAATCAGGGGTAATCTTGTGACATCAAGGGTGAGAAAGCTGAGGTAACAGTCAAAGGTCTTTTCTTAGGCTTCGTATTCAACGATAATCATGAAATTGTATATCCTGAATTCTACGTTGGCCTGGGACAGTTCTCCTTTAGAAGTTCACTTCTACTTGCTTGCTGAATTTCTAACGGGATTTCTGTTCAACCTTCAATATCATAACATTATCCCAGTTGGAAATTGATGTCAACTTCAATTATTTTCTGATTTGGGACAAGTAAATGTTACTTCAGATTTGGAGAATGTTTGTTAGGCATCAGTCACCCCGTGGGACCATTAACTCAGGCTCCTGTAGGAGAGTTAAATCAAGTCATGTTTGGATTTTACACTCACAGAGACAGGAGTGGGCGGCCTGAATCAGAAACATGGGGTTCAAAACTGCCCCAGCGAGACTTCTTGAG
The DNA here is from genome assembly GCA_963574575.1 of Galagoides demidoff. Classification (NCBI taxonomy): domain Eukaryota; kingdom Metazoa; phylum Chordata; class Mammalia; order Primates; family Galagidae; genus Galagoides; species Galagoides demidoff. The sequence goes on along the minus strand of CAUYQV010012481.1, from coordinate 3,290 downwards.
TATTTGAAAGCCAGAACACCCACTGTCTCTGGAGAAGACACATTCATGCCATTTCTTGGCTTCAGAGGACACATCTGCTTGTTGGCATCCAAGTATACAAGATGCACAAGCCCCGGGTTGTGAGTTCAGAGGGGCGTATGTTTCAAGGCTGCCTCAGTGGCCAGGGCTAAAGGAGCTTAGGAAAAAACAATGCGTTTTGGTTGTTGTTTTTGATTTGTATGTTGGGGTACACAAGGAACATTTCCTGAAATAAATGTCAGGTGAATTGGGTTTCAGAGTCGTGTTTAGAAGGGAAGGAAGATGGCTAAAGAAAAGCAAATGGCAAATACATTCTCTCAGGAGGTCAAATCATGGGGTCACCCTACATCTATTCAACTCAACAACAAGACAACTCCCACAGGGACCAAATGGGAGTGGCTGAAGGCCAGAACGTAGCTGGGAGTCAGGTCGTGATGCTTCATTGACCATTAGGGTTGTGTTTGCTGACACTGTTCATCTTGCTGGGAACAGACAGGGACCAGGGCAGGAGCAGGGGTATCAGGATGAGAGGGAGGTGAGCCCAGGGCGGGGGCCAGGGCACCGGGGCTACCTCAACTGGCATGTGGGGAACCTGGGCCAGGACAAGAGGCTTTATTGGAACATTTTCTGTGAGGATTGAAACAGCTGGAGAGAAATAAAAAGTGTCGCAAAATAAAAATGTTAGGATTTGGTGACTCCATGTTGGACTTCCATGGAGATTTGAGAAGCAAGGAAGGTGCCGAATTGACAAAGAGCAGAGATATAAAAACCTACAATAATCCGGCAGCTGGCGGAAGTCAACAAACAGCTGTGTTTTTAATTCTAAATAACTCAAGTTTGAGATTTTATTTCTAATTTTAAGTCCGATTTTATTCCCTTGTGCTTAACAAGGGAAGTCTTATTTCAGCTCTCTATATCCGTATATAAAACATGTAATTTATTGACAGGGGCACAAATCACCTATGTGTTGTGTGTTTGTGTCAAAGAAATAATCCAGGGTGACAACATAAACTGCCTATATATTTTTTAATTTTGAAGTTTTTTTATATATGGTAAATAATATATTCCTGACTAAGGCTTAAGTTACAATGTCAACACTGACTATTCTAAAGTATAACACAAATTCTATGTTTTCCTGGTTGGGGATTAAATCTATAGTTTGAGTGTATTTAGAAAAAAATCCTTATGGTGGTTAAACAAAATAAATTTCTTCATAATAAAATGCTCAAGTTGTTTAACAAAACATCTCGATTTTTTTTCAGTAAGTGCACGTTCTGAGCCGCTAATAACAGCTTTTGTGCAGCAATAAAATAATAACGGACCATGACGGCTCTAAGTAATAACTCTGGTGACGGCTCAGTGGATCTACAGCTCCTTCATCAATCCTCACACTAAAGGACCCTTCCTCTTAATACTAGAGCTGCCTTGAGTGTCGCTTGTTAATTGTGTTTGAGAAATAAACAGCTCTGCCAAGATTTACTGGGGAGCACACATCAGTGCACTCCCCTCCAGGGACTGATTAAAATCAGATACTATTTATAGCTGCTTTGCCCATCAATGATGCTGAATGTGGAAGGGAAAATACTTCCTCACGTGTTTCCCTGAAAAACACTCACAGTCCTGTTTTTCATCACTATTCACCTCAAGTTTGATAGCAGTAAAGACCCATAGCATTGAGTACTCATTGGAAGGGTTCTGCCTGTTTTGTTATGATGCCAAACATTCGCTAAAAGACCTGCTGTATACCCATAGAATTTCTCCCCCAAATAACATTCTCGGCACGGAGATAGGAGGAAGAACTATACAGTTTAATGTGGAGATGAAAGTGCTCTGTCCTAAACTTAAGGACAGAAAACTGTTAGAAATATCTCTTATAGTCCTTTGTTTCAAATAAAAATAAATAGTCGGGGACTGAGGAATTTATGTGAACCCAAGAAGTCTCTTTCTCATCAACCTCTCTTACTTCCTCTACTGAAAATATATATGAGCTGAAGAGGCTGCATTAACTCCACTTTAGAACTCAGGCCTGTAACAGGAAAAACCACCGTAACACCCCCTTCTGGGCAAGGTCAATTAGCCTAGGAGCCAGCCTATCAGACAACCCTCCTCTGCAATTCTGGGCAAAGTCTATCAGCCCAGACAGAGCCAGTCTATCAGAAGTGGACAGGCACCTCTTCTTCGGAAAGTCCCTAACTGTAAACCCACCCTATAGCACCTCTGGCTATCAGGTGGTGCCAAGCATCCCTGGACAACACCTCAGCCAATGGCAACCCCTCCCAACAAAACACCCAATGAAATTCCTCTATATGCTTAAAAACCTTCCTCTGGTTTCATTCTGTAGCTACACGCTGTAGGGTGGGGTGACCCAGGCATATGTTTGAATAAAGGCACTCCTTTGTTTTTACCTGTGTGTATGGTGGTCTCTCAGTGGTGATTTCTGTCCCAACAGAAGAAGTAAAAAAGCCGTGGTGTAGTGCTTATAACACACCTGTATAAGCTCTCTAAGGTACAGGTAAATACACCTTTATCTATGTCTATTCACTGGAACCTCAAAATAAAATGCAGTGAAACTAATTATTCTAACCTGAAAATGTCTACTATTGATCCTGTTATAATGCTGAAGATGGTAGGAATGTTATTCCCTAAACTTTACATTTATTAACATAAAGTTATCATAACACCAGAGATGACACAGTGTTGAAAGATAGCCAATCAAATTAACATTAAAACAGTTTTCTATACATGAAAGAATTACAGGAAATGGAAATATTGAGAGAAAGGAAATAGAAGTGTTGTTAAGGGTACATACTTACTATGTATGTACCCTTCTTTCTTCTTTTTTTTCCCTACTTAATATCCTTAACTTTATTTTTTTTTATTAATTGATAGCTGTATACATTAATGCAAACATGGGGTACATTGTACTGTTTTCATATACAATTTGAAATACTTTCATCAAGCTGGTTAACATAGATTTCATGTCATTTTGCTTAGTCATTGTATCAAAACATTTATATTCTAGTTCTAGAAAAGTTCACTTGTACCCTTGTTAGACAGATATATATACGTGATCTTTCCAGTCACCTAGCCATTCTTCAATGAAAAGAGAAAGTGTTAATATTTTTTCTTCCTTTTTTTTTTTTTTTTTTGCAATTTTTGGCCTGGGGCTGGGTTTGAATCCTCCACCTCCAGCATATGGGGCCGGCGCCCTACTCCTTTGAGCCACAGGTGCCAACCAATAAAGTATTGGTTTTAATAGTCATACACCTTGA
>CAUYQV010012480.1:0-17981 GCA_963574575.1 Galagoides demidoff | reverse complement strand
GGGCCCCACTGCCACTCACGCAAAGAGCTGGTGCCTGTTGAGTGTGTAAAGCAGGTAGTCGGCCATGGTCTCCTCCCCAACCAGGTGGTCCAACACTGTCCCTGGAAAGGCCGCAGAGGTGAGCACCTGGAGACAGCCCTGCTATCTGTGCACACCCCTGGCCTCAGCCCAAAGATAACCTTGCTCCTGAGGAAAAGGCCACACAGGAAGAAAAGAAGATTTCCCAGAAAATGTAGGCAGCCACATCTGGGGCCCCTCCTCCCACCTGGCACCTGTCTCAGGCATATGACTTTGTGACCTGTCCTCATTGCCATCGTCAGTCACACGGTAAAGAGTGAAGGCCCCTACTCCATGGGCAGGGTCAGAATAGTGACCAGCACACATCAGCTGTGAGCTACAACAGCTTTCACACTGACCTCTGGGAAGTGTCTGGCAGCAACCAGGCCAAAGGCAATAACAATTCTGCCCCATCCAGACCCCATGCCAAAGGCAGCAGGTGGAACCCTAGTGGAGGGGCAGAGGGCACTTACCACACAGGGCCAGCTTCAGGCCTGTCTCCACGCTTTCAATCCGAGGAGACAGCACACCAGGAGTGTCCAAGAGGAACATGAGTGGCCGTTCACAGACCTGTCCAGGCACAGAGGGCACTAGCAGTTCCAGGCAGCCTCTCACCCCAGGACCAAGGCCCTGGGACTCCCAACACAGTGGTATCACTCTTACTCTAAGGTTCCCCATAGCATGTATATCCCTAATATTGGAAATAAAACACCAGATCCCAACAGCTCATGTCTTCTCCTCCCAAGGAGAACAAAAGGGAGTAGTGAAGGGTGGGCTCCACTCAGCTCTGCCCACTGCTGGCCCCAGGCAGCCTCTGCTTATCTGGAAAAGCAGACAACCAGAGTGCCTGTCTAGGAAGATCAACCCAAGGATTTGGGCAGGGCCTGACTAATGATGAGCACTGAGTGGGGATGCCCCGTGAGTGAAAGGAAGGTTGGATAGAGGCCGGCAGCCATGCTTTGAGCTCAGCAAGCACCACCCATGGATGCCTGCGCAGCTCTGAGTTCTGGGCCTGACCTTCCCAAGGACCCCACCTGAATTCTGGACATCACAGCTCTGGTGATCCCAGGCTCACCGCCCACCCTGGTAGCTTTTCCTGTTGAATAAAAAGGGGGCTGTCAGGAGTACATTAAACACATAAGCTACGGAACGAGCAATGGACACTCATATGTGACTAACACACTTGGCAATCCAAAGTGGAAACCAGCCAAGGCTAAAATTCATTCCACATTCAGCCCCAGACCAGCTTACAACAGGGGCACATTCCAGCTATAGAGGGTCCAAAAGATGGACCAGGACTGACCTCTCAGGCTGTGCTGGCCAGACCAGAGGTGCTCCTCCCTCCAGGACTTGGCCCTGCCCCGGAGGCCAGCTTGCCCCATGGCCCTACCCACACAGGCAGTCTATGATGCCAGCTTCTGCCCAGGGGCCCAGCTGGGCTCCATATGCCACAGATGCTCCAGGACCAGCTCAGGGAATGTGCCCAGGATAGGTGGCTCAACCACTATCAAACCAACTCCAAGTAATGGACATGAGTGTCCCTAGACAGAAGAATGGATGATAAAATGGGGCCTGTGTACAGGATAGAGTATTTTCAGCCTTAAAAAGGAAACTCTGGCACAGGCTACAGAAGGACAAACACTGTGACTCCACTTGTATGAGGTTGTCAAGCATCATCAAAGTCAGCAAAAAAAAGTAGAACAGGGGTGCAAGGGGCTAGGGAAGGTGTTTTGTTTTGTTTAGAGACACAATCTGGCTCTGTTGCCTGCTGGAGTACAGTGAGATGATCACAGCTCACTACAGCCTCAAACTCCTGGTCTCAGGTGATCCTCCTGCCTCAGCCTCCCAAAGAGGTGGGACTACAGGCCTGCACCATTGGCCTGGTTTGTTTATGTTTGCAGACTTACACTTTGGTGTCATGAAAAAGTTTGAAAAAACAGTGTACTGGTGGTACAACACTATAAATGCACTTAATGCTACTGATAAAAAAATGATTCCCTTAAACAAAAAATTTTATAAGTGACTATAACTAGACTCCAATTAGCACCAAAAATACTGTCTTTGTAAAATAATGAATGGTTCAACACACAGTGGAACCCCCCCCCCCCACAGCTGACCACCTCCCTACACTGACCACCTCCATTAAGTTGACCCAGTTTTCATGAGGAGTCATGCAGCACAGCCTAGCTCCTGATGGAGCCCACCTCCACGTGCTGACCTGTTTGTTACAGCCCCTTGAGCAGTCAACTCACAGAAGTTCTACTGTGGGCTCGGCACCTGTGGCTCAAGTGGCTAAGGCACCAGCCACATACACCCAAAGTGGCAGGTTCGAATCGAGCCCAGGCCCACCAAACAACAATGACGGCTGCAACCAAAAAATAGCCAGGCGTTGTAGCAGGCACCTGTGGTCCCAGCTCCTCAGGAGGCTGAGGAAGGAGACTCACTTGAGCCCAAGAGTTGGAGGGTGCTGTGAGCTGGTGATGCCAGGGCACTCTACCCAGGGTGATAGCTTGAGACTCTGTCTCAAAAAAAAAAAAAAAAAAGAAAAGAAAAATGCAAGATTTTAAAGGACGGGAAATATAAAATTATAACCAACTGCCTCTGTCCCACCATCCACCCCACGTGGGCCTGCATGTTCACCAAGGGTTCCAGCGGAGAAAGACAACCCTGAGGCACTGTGAGTGCTTCCTCAAGGCAGCTGGGGAGTGGGGATGCAGGCCCACCCTCACCACGCCCAGGGCCCCACTCACCACACCCACAGCCCCCCTCACCATGCCCAGGTGGTCCACACCGGGCCCACGGCCACCTTACCACACCCAGGGTGTCCTCACCAGGACCAGGATGCCCTCACCACGCCAAGGGTGCCAGTACCTTTCCTGAGGTGCTGCCTCCTGAGGGAGTTGATAAGGGAGGACTTGCCCACGTTGGGGACCCCAATCACCATGATGCAGTAGTCCAGGTTCTGTGGAGGGGAGGGATGGTCACAGGGCCCACCCAGGACACTGAAGACTCAGACCCCAGCCCAAGCAAGGGGACTCCCAGCCCAGGCTAGTTCAGGGAGCAGGGAGGTCACAGTGCAGCCCTACCAACCCGCCAAAGACAAAGCCAGGCCTCACATCTGTTAGGTTAGGCAGGAGGGACTGCGGCCTAGCCAAGCCCGACCCACATCCCTGCTCTGGGACCCACCAACCCACCTCTCCTCGCTGGTAGCGGCAGCTGCTCCCAATCAGCTCAGTGACCATGGGGATGACCTGCAATAGACCAGCCGCTCACGGAGCCACTCCTACATCTGATGATCCAGTCCTCCTGCCACCTCAGGGTTCCAGATCATGGGTGCTAACCTCCCCTCCCATTCCTCAGTTACCAGGACAAAGACCTCACATTCAGGCTTCTCAATATTTCACAGGGAAATTTGGCTTCTTCCTTATTTTCTACCACACTCAAATGCCCAGCATTAGGGAACTTGAGCTTTGTACAGAACACAGTTATCAGATTGATTCCTGGGACCAAGGGTCACCTGGGCCTGCCCCCCACTCCCTACTGACAAGCAGGGCAGCCCCCCGCCCCAGTAACTCCAAGAACAGTCATAACTGTAACTTCCTCAAGAAGTTACAGCCCCCCGCCCCAGTAGCTCCAAGAACAGTCATAACTGTAACTTCCTCAACTGTAACTACCACCCAACAAAGACTCACATCAAACCATGAAATTCTGCCAAACACAACTGGGAAAAATACATTACCAGACTCTCCAAGACTCTTACCACTTAAAACCCCACAATGTATTTTCAGCCTAATGTTGTGCTCTTTAAAAACTCACCAACCCTGCTGTTACCCCCAGGAGACTCCCAGACACCCATGAGTCAGCTGGACACCAACACTTAGGATCATTCCTGAAACTCTGCTTCTTATTAAAGCATAGAATAGTTTACATTACCCTCTGAACATCCTGAAGCAAAAACTCAAGCATAAATAAAAACAGCCTACCTGCTTGATGTTTTCATCCTTTACACAGTTAGTGAAAATGACATTTTTGAGGCCTTGTCCTTCTAAGTGCTGCATAATTTTCTGAAAGAGACATTTCCATTTTAAATATTGAATGAAAACATGGGTGGCATGACACAGTCTTGTTTCAGGGTCTAAGATTGAAGACTCGGCTCTGCCAGGAGTATTCAGATGCTGAGAGTCACTGCAGGCTGTACACCTGGCCATGCAAGCTGGGAACAAGGCAGACGTGAGCACAGGTAGTGGTGAGCCCCAGCAATGAGAACTGGTGCCAGAGGGAGGGATGGGCCACAGGGCAGGGACAGTACTATCCCTGGCCTGCACTCCAGGCCCTGCCAGGGGTCAGGGTGCAGCAGACACAGCCTGCCCCTGGACATCGGCACTGCTATGCAAACAGTGAGGATGAGCCAGGCTGCTCTACAGCTACTCCCAGCACTGATACCACATGGGTCAGGTTCTCACTACTCTGGTGTATTCTGACTGCCTTTCACAAAACAAACTCAAGTTTAAACTAATATCTGAACCCAAACTGAGCAAATACAGTATATATAATACTTTAAATGCCCAAAAGTAAACAAAGGTTAACATAAATTTGCCAACTAAACATTGAAATCAAGGGCCTAGCGCAGCAGCTCATGCCTGTAATCTAGCACAATGGAAGGCCAAAGGAGATAGCCTGAGCAAGAGCAAGACCCTGTCTCTAAAAAAATAGCTGGGATCACAACTATAATCCTAGCACTTGGGAGGCTGAGGCAAAAGAATCACTTGAGCCCAAGCATTTGAGGTTGCTGTGAGCTATGACTCCACAGCTTTCCATTGAGGGCAACAAAGTGAGACTCTGTCTCAAAAAAAAAAAGTAAGTAACCATTCAGTGAAATCAGTGTAAAGCTATATCATATTTTAAAAATCATTGCTGTACTGTTTGATCAGCTACTGACCTAAAAATATAATCGATGCTTAAATCAAAAACAACATCAGTCCTTCATTCAGTTGCCTTTAACTACTCACCAGACAAAGCAGTACACACTCAGGAAGCCACACTCCAAGCAGAGACTCGCCTGGATGCCCCTCCTGAGGAGGCAGGTGATGGAGCTGCCTAGTATGCTCCTGCTCCCTTCCTGACGCTACAGAAGCACCTGACATTGCACTTACCTCCCAACCAGGTGAGACAGTGCTGCGACTCTGTGCTAGATGGTCACCCACTAATCTACAGACACTAGCATTGTAAGGGCAGAAGTAAACACCAATAAAGTCTCCACTAATAGAAGCATCAAATGCAGTGGAAACTGCCATTCTGCCCTCAGAGGTACTGTATGGCACTGCACAGCTCAGGGTTCTAAGTGAGCAGGGCTCTAAGAGACCTAGCTGCAAGTATGCACAGCAGGTGGCCATCACTTGGGAACCATCTTCTGCAGGATTCTCAATAACACTCTGGAAACCTGCAATATTCTTGTGGTTGTGGTTTAAGAATCTTGATGTAGCAAGTCAACTGAGAAACCTTAAAGGTTTTATTGCTGCTGCAACAAAAAGAAGAATTCTGTACCATTAACAACTTCAAAAAACTAGCTTGTATTCAAAAGATTCTGGTATCTACTCTTTGAAGGATTTTACAACAAAGAAAGGAAAACAGAGATGGGCACTCAAAACATGACATTTCCACAATCTTCATCCTTCTTTTTCCTCCAGATGCCTTGCCTGGGTCACCTGTGTCTGATTGTGCTCAGCTTTTAGAAACTCCGGAGCTCCCCCTGCCCCCTCCAGCCTTCCAGCTTCCAGATCTCAGAGTGTGCATTCAGAACTGAACACCTGTGGCACTGCAGCCGTCACAGAAGACCTCAGGAACAGACCAGCCTCACACAGCTGCTAAAACTTAAAGTAATTAAAATTCAGTAAAATGTAAAAGTCACAAATGTCAGGAGCCACATGTGAGCTGCTCATAGCCCTATGGGGCCACCATGTGGGACAGAGAAGAGAAGCTCCACAGCCAAGGAAAGGTTATTGGGGCTCCAGCAGCACTGACCACTGTCCTCAGGAGGTATAAAGACCTCAAGCATTTGGATGATGCATAAAGTGTGATAGGGAAACATACCACATTGAGAAACCGCATCAGAAAAAAGCAAGGCAAAGCCTGCCTGGGGACAGACACTGAGTCAAGCCACCTCTGCCAGATACGAGCAACCTAGGAACACCCACCCTGCCAGCTTACCTGCTTCTCTGTAAGATCCGCCAAGTCCATTTTGTTGAGGACCAGCAGGTGAGGCTTAATCCCAAGGGTTTCCTGAAACAGAGGGTTGCGTCCTGAAAGTGGGATGTAGCAAAATTAAGGCAAAACTCCTTCAAAGCTTTACCAACCAGGTGGCTCAGGCTGAGGCAGGAGGAGAGCTGAAGGCCAAGAGTTTGAGACCAGCCTGGGCAACATAGCAAGACCCCACCTTTACACAAAAAGAAAAAATCAACTGGGCATGGTGGTATGAGCCTATAGTCCCAGCTACTTAGGATGCTGAGCTCAAAAGTTTTGGGGGACTACAGTGAACTATAACAGCTATAACAGCATCACTGCATTCCACTCTTGGCTACAGAGCAACACCAAAAGTGCCTCCCATGAAGTCCTAACTAAAACGTCTCAAGCCACCACTGCCATCTTCGGTGACTGCCAAGGACACAAGGGGTTTCTGCCATCTGGGCCTAGCAGCTGCACCTGAAAGTGGGCAGGTCTGTTCTCCCAGAGACCCTCCTTGAAAATTCTACCTCATTCCCCTCAACCAGGCGCCCCTGGGACTCGCTGTGGAGCCTCATTTCATGCCACACTAACACAGGCAGGAAGGGGGAGTTTATCTTTATCCCGTGAGCCCTCCTCCCTTCTCTGGGCTTCATCTTGCCTATTAAGCCCAGCTGCGAAGTTTCCAAGGCCTTTCACCAGGCCCAGTAAACTGCTGGTCCCACACCCACAGAGAGTCTTGGCTGGAAATCACTCTTCCCTCACAGGCCAACCAACCCCGTGCTCACTCAGAACAAGCCTAGAGACTCCTCTCCTTGCGTGTTAAAGGCCACCACCCAAGTTCCAGCTGCCTGCCACATCAGGCAAGGTAAACCAGAGACTGCAGAAAGAATGTCCTCTCATCACGTACAGTAAATAATACCTACAGGCATCATTATCTTTTAATAAGTAAACAACAGAATTATCAGAAAACACTTTTGGCCAGTATAAGATATTGTAAGAATTAATGTATTTACAGCCAAAGCAAAGAAATCCTATCCTTTATTGCAAACAACCCTTAAAAAGTCTCTTTTAAAACACTAAAAACAGTCTCTCATCCTCCATTAATTCCCAGTGAATTCCAGCAGTAGAAGCTACAGTGAAACTGGATCTCCCTAGGGTTTAGGCCTGGTTTAACCTCCTCACACACTTCTGGGGTGAACAAGGCAGGTGGTAACAACTCTAAAGCCAACGCTTCTATTACATAAAGAGAATCTAAATATAGCTCAAATACAACAAAAACAAGGTCTGAGAAACTTATCAATAAACAAATCATCACATCTCACCAATTCATTCCTCGAGAACAAGAGAAAAGCCTAGTTAGTGAGAACATTTAAACTGAGGTTTCAAGTCCCATCTAGAGAATTCCACCACTGGACTGTGCTGGAAGTATTAGGCTCAGGCCAAGACAAGCAATGGGACATATCAATGCAGCCCCACAGCATAGATGTGACTGCTCCAGAAAGGGGCCCAGCAACTGCTATTTCTAAAAGCCTCCCCAGGTAATCCTACCGTGTAGTGAGATGAAAACCAAAGTAAGAGATGAGGACAATGGCTACTATGAGAAGCAGGTCAGATGAGGGCAGGGGCCAGAAAGGGGAAGTGGATGGACACCAGGTGGCAACGCAAGCTCCCTGCTCCTGAAGAAGAGGGGCCACCTCCCACTGTGAAGGATATCCGGGCATCATGGACCTCAACAACACAGTCTACATGCTTCAGACTGTTCTGCATCTTCTTCAGCCCTGGAAAACATAAGGACGGCTAAACAAGGAGACTCGTACCCTTCCAAGAGCAGCAGATTTAAGCTGGACAATCCAGAATGACACCCCACCTCAAACAACCTAAAAAGACTACACAAGGACAGCCATCTGCTGAGCACCCCTCCAAGTCCCATGCCAGTGGCAGCATGTGAGACAGAGAAGCACACAGCCTGCCAGAGAGGTGGCAGGGTGTCATCCAGGTTCTGTCCCCACCGCCTGAGGCTTGGGTGACTCTGGGTGAACTATTTAACTAGTATGGGTCTTGGCCTGGACTATACAACAAAACAGTGCTGGTGCTTGTAGCCCCATAGGGACTACAATACTGGCACGTTAACACAGCACTGAACTAGCAGCCCAGCCAGGAATGACACACAACAGTGTCCCCGTGGTGTTGCCTCTCAGCAGCAAGTACACCTGCAGTCCATCTGCACCCTCAGACATCACATCATTCCTCCTCTTACCATCCCAGGGGCCCCAACCCCAGAGTGCCTCCTCCCCCTTGAAAGCCAGTGGACACAATGGGGGCTCTCCAAGGGGCAGGAGCAACAAGGAGTGGCCATAACAACACTCCGAAGGGCTGGACACATCCTAGTTGTATTCTTGGGTCCGAATTTTAACAGTTAGAAATTACCAAAGACTTTTAGACGGGGATGGAAGGGTGGGGGATCAAGATGTTTTACAGCACTGCGTCAGCAGCCGGGTTCTTCTTAATGCCTTCATACCCGCTATTTCGTTTAATCCTCAAAATAACATTAAGAAAAGTGTGCCTTTTCAAAAACATGGGGAAACCGAGGCTTCAGGGGACTAAAATGGCAGAGAGGAACTTGCTAAGAATTGAAATAAGCCCAGCCCATGGGTCAGTGTGCGGTGGGCCCAAGGTCAGGGGCCGATCCTCGGGCACTGGCAGACTCGCAAGGGTGGAAAGGGGCGCCGGGCCTCGGCCAGCTGGGACATGGATTTTGGGGAACAGGGGCAAAGGTTCAGGGAGGAAGAATCGAGAAGTTTTCCAAGGGTCCGGGGAGGGTGGTTAAGAGGTTCCGGGGGCAGGGTTCAGGAGCTGTGGGGGTGGGGGGGAGGAACGAGCGACGGCGGCCCAGAGTCCGGAGCAGACGGACTAAGAGAGGCACCGCGGCTGCGGGTAGGACCCCGCAGGACCTCACCCTTGGCCATGTGGCCCGGGAACCAGCGAGCCACGTCACGCCCACTCAGGGGAAAGCTCTCCCGCCAGGCGGCGCGGGAGGCGCTACACAGCAGGCGTGGTGTCAGCCTCATGGCGCCGACGCCACCATCCCCGGAAACGCTCCCCAGCGGACAGCTTCTCCGGCCCCGCGCCCCGCCTCGGGGGTTCCGGAGCTCAGAGGTTCCGCCGCACAGCCCGCGCGTGCGCAGAACGCCGCCTCCGCTCAGTCGGGAATGCACCTCTTAGCTAACCTGGACGGAGCTTTCGCAGGGTTTCTAATAATAGAAACCTTGTAATCCTTGTATCTGTTGACATTCAGTAAATTTTTTAAATGCTAGTTCGACTTTAAGCATTATAGCGTGTATAAGCGTGACAAGATTTAGCAGTCCCTTGTTGATGTTTTGGTCCCTTTTCACAACGTGGTTTTAAAAGTCCAAACATTCCAAGCTTACTTTCTAGTATCTTCATTTTCCTTTCAAGGACTTCAGGTTTTAATGTTAACAAATAAACCCTTCGAAATACCGACTGCAGCTCTGCAAAGAAGTCGCAACGTCCCCGCCGCTGCCAAGCCGCCTGCAGTTCAGGATGGCAACATCGGTCCGCACCTGTCTGGCCCCGGGGTAGCTTCTGACAGGATCTTCCAAAATACCAAAGTGCACAGTTGCTCAGCAGGAAGATGCCACCTGTGGTTGTGTCACTTCTAACCCTGGCTCCCCACCCAGAGGCAGCCAGTCTGCCTGTCTTTGTCCCTCCAGACACAGAATTGATGAAACCCTAAAAGTCAACGAAGCTTCAAGCTGCCTCCTTCAGAGTCCTAGGGCCAGCGACCCGAAGTAACCTGTTGACTCTGACTCCTCTCACAGCCATGTGATGGGCAGGTGTCCCTTGCAAGACCAGTTTAGTGGCACAGCAGCAAATGCACAATGCCAGGAATGTCAGGCCCAGGGAGAGCCCTGGGAAGGTGTGGTAGAAGCCATGCACGACCAGCTGGGTGCCTGGGCAGAGGGCCTGAGCCTGACCTGTTTGGAACAGAAGTACTATAGGCTGGGGACGTCTTGAGAGGGGCACAGACTGCCCAGAGCTGCTGATGCCCAGGCCTGGGGGCAGGTGACCTCTGGGGGACTCCCTTGCCTTCCTGAGGACCAGTCTAGACCAGTGATTTTCAACCAGTGTGCTAAGAAAATTTTTAAAGATCACTAGTTATTTTCAAAAGAAGTTCAAAGCAAAGTATAGTCTTTTTTCTCTCTCTCTCTCTTTTGGTTTTTTTTTTTTTGTTTTGCTTTTTTTTGAGACAGAGTCTCATTTTGTTGCCCTCGGTAAAGAGCTGTGGTGTCACAGCTCACAGCAACCTCAAACTCTTGGCTTTAAGCGATTCTCTTGCCTCAGCCCCCCAGGTAGCTGGGACTATAGGCACCTGCCACAACACCTGGCTATCTTTAGAAATGAGGTCTTACTCTTGCTCAGGCTGGTCTCAAACCTGTGAACTCAGGCAATCCACCTACCTCAACCTTCCACAGTGCTAGGATTATAGAATGAGCCTTTTTTTTTTTTTTGGATCGACATAATTTAAGTATGCTACATAAGTTTAACTACAGGTTCAAGTGTGCCATGAGATAAAAAAAAAAGTTGAAAAACACTGCTGTAGACACACCAGCCACCTGTCTGGCCTTGGTGTCACTGGGCAGTTACTGACTGTAAGTCTATGGTCTATCCTCTCTTCAGCCAGCTGGCCATTCCCTGGACTGCTGGGAGGGTGCAGTGACAAGAGGAGGGGGACTGACACTGGCACACCCCAACACCACCAGTACCCCAACAGTGTGCAGTGCCCTATACACTCCCATGCCTATCTGCTGTGCTGACCCCTGCTCTTTCCTACTCTTCAGACCTTACTGTCTATTCCCTTTCTCCAGAAAATCTCCAGCCCAGGTCAGGATGGGGTGCCCTCTCTGCGCACCATCTCCCCAGTACAGTGTGTAGTGAATGCAGCATCTGTCCATTAGCAGGAAGGTTTGCCAGCCATGCTGGGCAGCTGTGATGACCCCTCAGGGGGTACACTGAGGCACCAGGGACAAGGGGCACCCATAGTGCCCAGAGGCCAGAGAATACACAGGGAGAGGACCCATGTGGTAGGGGCTCCGAGACACAAGGCCCAGCACTGACCTGGGCCTGGGCAGGATGAAGGCAACAGCAACAGATGCCGTAGCCAGAGGCACAAAGGACAACTCTGGACATGGGCAACTCCTACCCACTTTATGAGTGAGGTGTGACCCTTAGCAGCAGCGTCCCCATCTCGCTCTAGGTCAGACCAGTGACAGACGCAGGAAATGAACAGGTGACCCACGTCACAAAGCGAAGGACTGTCATTAATCCCAAATATCAACCCAGACTGATTACTGTCAAAGGAAGGGAGGGCCCTGGCTTCCTGGGCTAGAGCCTGGGCCTGGGCTGGCCCATGTGCTGGTCCCACAGACCCGTGAGGCGGTCAGCCTCCCTCCAGCCAGACAGCAGAGCCCCGTGGGTTGTGGAGTAAAATGACCGATGTGTGGCTTCCCCAGCAAACAGAATCTGCAGCTGCAAAAAAGAAGCACAGTTAGGATAGGGATTAGCCTTAGATCCCAGAGTCTGGGCAGAGAAGCACATACTCAGGACTCACACACTGACTCACACACACAAACTTAAAAACGGGCAGGAACAAAACTGCTGCACCCTGAGAGCTGGGCTTGTGAACACCGGCAGCAACCTCACTAGCCATTGAGCCCAGTTGGGGAGGGCAGAGGACCAGTGCAGTAGTGTGAGCAGCCAGTCCATAACGCCTGAACCCCAAGTTCAAAAAGGAATATTTCCCAACAGGCAGACTAAAGAGACCACAGACACAGGAGCCCTGATACTTGTGAGTAGTGGGTAATACTAATTACATTCTCTCCATTTAAGTAGGAGAATGCATTATACTTTTTTTTTTTTTTTTGAGACAGAGTCTCATTATGTCACCCTCGGTAGAGTGCTGTGGCATCACAGTTCACAGCAACCTCCAACCCTTGGGCTTAAGCAGTTCTCTTGCCTCAGCCTCCCTGGTAGCTGGGACTACAGGTGCCCACCACAACACCTGGCTATTTTGTTGTTGTTGTTTTTGAGTTATATATTTTTAAAAGGGTGTCCTTATCTTTTAGAGATACATAACAAAATACTGCAGTGAAATGATATCGCTCAGTGATGATGAGAACACAGTGGGAACCTGGCTGGGACCTCTCTGGGGTCTGTGGTGGCGCCCAAGGCTCTACCAACACTGTATACATTTGTCATTTTACATAATAAAATGTTTTTTGGCTCGGCGCCTGTGGCTCAATCGGCTAAGGCACCAGCCAAGTACACCTAAGGTGGCGGGTTCAAATCCCCAGCCCGGACCCACCAAACAACAAAGATGGCTGCAACCAAAAAAATGGCCAGGCGTTGTGGCGGGCGCCTGTGGTCCCAGCTACTTGGAAGGCAGAGGCAGGATACTTGCTTGAGCCCAGGAGTTAGAGGTTGCTATGAGCTGTGATGCCATGGCACTCTACCCAGGGGGATAGCTTGAGGCTCCGTCAAATAAATAAATAAATAAAATTAAATGTTTTTAAAACTGAAAGTATAAATGCGTCTTTAGACACATAGTAAACTCAGAGATCATAATCAGCAGGGCCCAGAGTCCAGGAAGGGGAGAACAGCTGCCTGTTTCATTGCATCATCTAAGCCAGCACTGTGGCACTCTGATGCTTTAAGCTATGTGTACATATAATGTTGACAAAAATAATGCATTTAACAATTCTTAGTTTCAAAAAGAAAATGGCTTCTAGTCTGGGGCCCCAGCCTTCCTGTCACTCGCTCAGGCCCCTACAACAGGTGCAGCTCCCACCCAGCATGATGCCATAAATACCTGGGTGTGGGTACTGTCCGCAGGCAGGGGCTGAGCCAGCAAGTCCAGGTCGTCCCCAGTGCTGCCCACAGCCACATAGCTATAAGAGCCCCTGGTGTACGGAGCACTGTGCCAGCGAGACCTCAGCATGCTCTTGGGTGCAGGGAGCCTCGGGTTTCCTGAGCCACAGAGACGCAGCACATCAGCCAGAACTCCCACCCACAGGTCTGCAACCATCTCTCATTTTAAAGGGGAGCAGTTTAAAATGAAAGATGCTGCCAGAACTCAAAAAAGCACCAGCACCCACACTGGTGGCCTGGTCTCTACTACCCACCAGTACTTCCTCTAAGCCTCAGCTTCTTCCTCTGTAAAAATCTGGTTAAGGACAACTGCATTTATTTTGGTGGCAGATTTTAGAAAAAAGAAGTAGAAAGTGTTTGCAAAGTCATTTTAGCTCAGAGAACTATTACAAAATCCAGTATTATGAGGATCATCCCTAGAGACATACAGAGCCCAACTTAGCTCTGTCCTGAAAAGTTTAGTTCTCATTCAGAGATCAGCCAACAAGGAGAGAGAGCAGTAGCTCTCCACATGCTGAGTACCTGTTGCTTTCTGGAGCATCTGGGTTAGAGACAGAAGCACTTCTTCATCGGACAGAGTCTCCATAAACTCCGACTCCAGCCCAGCAATGAATGCACAGAGAACATGGACAGACCTGGTAGAGAGAAAGACTGTTGAGACAAGCTCCATCCACCCAGCTCTCTGCCTGGCTCTCACAGGGACCCAGTTACTATGCTGAAATCCCCGACAACACATGCATAGGGCACCCCCAGCGGCAGTTCTCAGAGTGGGGGGTGGCAGACTGGAGTGTCCCAAAACCTGTCAGGAACTCTGGAGGTCAGAACCATTTTCTTAACACTCAGACAGCATTTGCTTTCTCCACTAAGTTGATAGTTCCACCCATGAAAGAGCAAAGGAAGGTAAACTATCCCTTGATAGAATGGAGGTAGTGAGATAAACCACACTAGCCACAGACACAAATTCCACCCAAGTATGTCCTTGAAGAAGCAGTAAAAGTTACTAATTTTGTTAAATGCCGGCCCTTGAGTACATGTGCTTTTAATAATCTGTGTGAAGCAATGGAAGAAGGTATAGAGCCTGTCTGCCACACGTGGTAGGTGACCACCACGTAGGATACACCATGGAGGGTACATGAGTGTCCAGCAGGGCCAGCTAATTCTCTCACAAACAAATACAGAAGATAAGGGCTGAGGTATGTGGCAAGCATTTTCTCAAAAATGAGTGAAGTGTATCTATCATAGGATAACAACTAATAGTAGTTAATAACAGTGATAAGATTTAAGCTCTCAAGCAAAAACGATAATTTTAGAAAACTTGTACCTGCCATTAGCAGATTAACAGCTTCCCAACACTGAGAGATGTTTCCAAGATCACTGATAACACAGTGAAATGTGGAAGACTATATGAACCAGTATTTTCTGAATGACCAAAATCATCAAAGTGGCTGGGCACACTGGCAGCATCCATAGCTCAGTGGTTAGGGCGCTGAGGCTGGTGGGTTTAAACCCAGCCCAGGTCAGCTAAAACAATGACAACTATAACAAAAATAATAAATAACAACAACAAAAAAGCCAGGGGGGTGGTGCCTGTGGCTCAAAGGAGTGGGGCATTGGCCCCATATGCCAGAGGTGGCAGGCGCCTGTAGTCCCAGCTACTTAGAAGGCTGAGGCAAAAGAATCTCTTAAGCCCAAAAGTTCGAGATTGCTGTGAGCTGTGATGTCACAACACTCTACCCAGGGCAACATCTTAAGACTCTGTCTCAAAAAAAAAAAAGTGACTGGGCACAGTGGCTCACACCTATAATCCTAGCACTCTAGTAGACTAGGGCAGGAGGATCCCTTGAACTCAGTTCAAGACCAGCCTGAGCAAGAGCAAGACCCCATCTCTATTAAAAAGTAAAAAAATTAGATGGGCATTGCGGCCGGCACCTGCAGTCCCAACTACTCAGGAAACTTAAATTTAGGAGTTGGAGGTTGTTGTGAGCTAAGCTGATGCCACTGCACTCTAGCCTGGGTGACAAGAGAAAAAAGATCCATTCAAAATGCAAAACAACACTCTGGGAGGCCAAGGCAGGTGGACTGCCTGAGCTCACCAGTTCAAGACCAGCCTGAGCAAAAGGAAGACCCCATTTCTACTAAACATAGAAAGAACTGAGGCTTGAGGATCGCTTAAGCCCAAGAGTTGGAGGTTGCTGTGAGCTATGATGCCACAGCATTCTTGCCAGGGCAACAGCTTGAGACTCTGTCTCAAAAAAAAAAAAAAAAAAATGCAAGACAGGCTCAGCGCCTGTAGCTCAGCAGCTATGGCACCAGCCACATACACCAGAGCTGGCAGGTTCAAACCCAGCTCAGGCCTGCCAAACAACAGTGACAACTACAATAACAACAACAAAAATAGCCAGGCATTGTGGTGGGTGCCTGTAGTCCCAGCTACTTGAAGAAACTGAGGTAAAAGAATCACTTAAGCTCAAGATTTTGAGGTTGCTGTGAGCTCTGACGCCACAGCGCTCTACCAAGGACGACATAGTGAGAAACTCTGTCTCAAAAAAAAAAAAAAAAAAAAGCAAGACAGACAAATGAATTTCAGTGCAACAGAGCACAAAAAAATTCACCTCTATGCTCTCAGATTCCACCCCAGCCAGCCTTTAGGAAACAACCAGTTCTTGGGTTTTGGTGTAGTACCAAAGAGTATGGATAATCAGCTGAAAAACTATTTAAATATTACTCCCTCTTCCAACTACATATCTGTGCAGATACAGACTATCTTCATACATTTCAACTGAAATAAAAGAACCAGTGCAGAGGCAGCCCTGAGGACCCAGACATCTTCTAAAGAGATCTGCAGGAAAGACAAAACTCTGCTGCCCCCTCATTAAATTTAGAGAAAATATAATTTTCATTTTAAAAACGTTATTTGTTCCACCATGGAGTGAGTCTACTATCATCTCAAATAATAAGTAATTTCTCACTTTTAATTTCTTGCATGGTAAATGCACATAACCCACACAGACAAAGCCTCTTTGAGACCCTTGATCACCTTTAGGCACATAAAAGGGATGTCAGACAACCAAGTCTTAAAGTCCCTGCCCTGACACAGACAGCATCCCACCCAGGTGCTCCAGGGCGCACAAGGGCTGTTGTCCCCCCACATCCTAGTAACAGATCATAGGCTGGGCGCAGGTGGCCAAGCACAAACAAGGAAATATTTCCTCTTCAGTGCAAAGGACACAGGTGGCTTCCCTCCCTCCCAGGCTGGACACTGCTCTAAAGCCACAGCCTCCTGCTCTCAAGCCACAGCCTCCTGCTCTCAAGGGAAGCAGAAAGGAGCCATCTCAGGTGTGTCCTGTGTTCAGCCTGTCCTGAGTCTTTCAGGCTGAGAGCTTGGTCCCCGCTCTCACTGTGGCTGAGTGGAAAAGTAGAATTATATCTGCCATCTGGCCACAGTGTGTTAACTTTGTGTTTTAATGCTGCTGAAAAAAATTAGTCTTTCCACCCTACGTTACACCCATAGTATTATTTTCTGTGTCAGCACCTGTGTCCACATGTGCTACTTTACAGGAGGGGTAGGGCCACAGAAGTTAGCCCTTTAGGTCTGCGTCTGCGATTCCACTGCTTAAAGGAAGACTTTGTTCAGTTATTTCCTCCTATTTAAGAAATGTCTCCCCATGTTTCAGATTTCTTCTGGATCTATGAGTCTCAGCTTCCTATAGAACTCCAGGAGACACGTTCTCACCGAATGAAGACTGAGTGTGCCCACCTGTGCACAGATATACTCTGAGCACTAACTGTGTACAGCCAGCGCCTTGGGGGGCTGGTGGGGTCCCTAGCCGTATACCCTCCAGGGTCAGCCCAGGGTGCCCTCTGGGCCACTCGGGGAGTGCACATACTCAGAGGAAGGCAGGACCAGAAAGCCAATGAGCTTCTTAAACCAGGCCTTCTTCAGTGGGGGGGTGATTTCCTCCAGGGGTGATGTGTCCTCCCACACCACCTGGATCATCTCACAGCCTGGCTCCCAGAAGGGCTCCTCAAACTCCAGGAAGATTTTATTGTTGGTCCCAAAGCCTATTTTCCTGATCGCTTCTGACTTCTCGGTGGGCAGGGGTGGGTCAAAGAAGGTGTCCAGATGCTCCTTAAGGAAACCTGGAATTCACAATTGGACTCAGCTCACACCACAGAAAGCTCTTTAGCAACAATTGCCTGCCAACAGGGGCCCACCATGATCCCACTCAGAGGAGTCAAAGAGAGGTTTCTGAGCACACCATCTCCAGGGATGCAGAGTCAAGCCTGGCTCTGGCTGTCAGGGCTCAGTCTGGGGAAATAAAAACTGAACTGGAGGGACACAAAAGGTCCAGTGTCCCCACTAGTCACCACCCTACACAGACTGCCCTGCAGAGACAGCTTCTTCCTGAGCCTCTGACCCTCAGCCCCTGCAAACCACACTGCTCGGGAATCTATTTAGAGTTGCAGTTAAATTTATAGGCTTTATCCAGAACCTACATAAAAATTAATATGCAAGGCAAAAAAAAAAGATTTAGCCAAAAGCAGACAAGATGAAAAACAACAACACAGTCACACCATGGGATAAAGGGTTTGCAGCATGTGAAGTAACAAGCTGATTTCTTTTTTTTTTTTTTTTTTTTTTTGAGACGGAGCCTCAAGCTGTCCCCCTGGGTAGAGTGCCATGGCATCACAGCTCATAGCAACCTCCAACTCCTGGGCTCAAGCGAGTCTCCTGCCTCCGCCTCCCAAGTAGCTGG
>CAUYQV010012477.1:0-13376 GCA_963574575.1 Galagoides demidoff | reverse complement strand
AAAAAAAAAGTTAAAAATAAAAAACAAAAAAACTGAGATCTGGACCAGACTGCTAGTACCAGAGAAGGACTGATAAAAAACAGAGGGCACTGATAAAAAACCCCCAGACAGGCTCCACGTCTGTGGCTCAAGCGGCTAAGATGCCAGCCACATACACCTGAGCTGGCGGGTTTGAATCCAGCCTGGACTCGCCGAACAACAATGACGGCTGCAAACAAAAAATAGCCGGGCATTGTGGCAGGTGCCTATAGGCCCAGCTACTTGGGAGGCTGAGGCAGGAGACTCGGTTGAGCCCAGGAGTTGGAAGTTGCTGTGAGCTGTGATGCCACAGTACTCTATCCAAGGTGACAGCTTGAAGTTCTGTCTCAAAAAAAAAAAAGAAAAAAGAAAAAAAGAAAACCCCTCAGACACTGGGGCAACTGCTGGCTGAGACTGGAGTTTTCTGTGACCCCACAGGTAAAGCAAAGTGAAATATTCGCAAACATCACAAATGTAGATATACTCAATCACAGCCTCATGGGGAAAAGGAATTTCCTGGGCTCTAGCCCTGCCAGTATTAGGTTCTGGAATGATACTTATAGGTATACCACCTTTCCTTCCTCCCTCCATTCAGCCACTGTGCACAGTGAACACTCACAAATGCCCAGCATGTGAAGATAAGGGAGAAGACACTTCTGTCCTCTGCAGAAGTCAGCCAAGGAGCAGACAGATACGCGGGAGGCAGTTTGGGGGCTGAGCACCTAACTGCAGGCATTTCTGTATCTTGTGAACCTAGGAATCCTCATAAGACCCCGCTGAGTTCAAGATTGTTATAAGCATGTTACATACATAGGAAACGTAGGTCAGATGTGACCCATGCATAGGCACCCAGCTGAGGCACAGCAAAGCAGGGTGTGGAATCCAGGTCTTCTGATGCTAAACCCTGCATGATAGTAGCAAGTCACACTCCAGGCCCCCAAGCCGAGCAGTGGTTTGGAAACGCCCTTCTGTGAGCCACAGGCTCTACCCTGCCATGGGGTATCCATCTTTCCTGGCTCTCCTCAGAAACTGATGTTTCAGCCTCTTGGTTCCACAGTGGTTGTTGAGACGAACTGGATGAATCACATTCAAAGCGGAAGCAGGACTGTATCAGCCCCAGCACTTCCCCAGCCAGTTTCCTGTGTTAGGTTCAGAGGGGTCATTATGCACTCCTACCCAGATTCAAGACGAGATTCTGCCTCCTGCAGTACTTACTGTCTGGGGAGGGGGTGGGAATGTGTGGCAGGGCCCTCTGGTAATATGGACCTCCTGAAAGCCCACCACTAAAGCCATTTCTTTGTATCATTTTCCCGGAGGGATTCTGAAATTGAAATACACCAAACGACTGGTCAACTATGAGTCTCACATTATAGCTATGTAAGTTATTTACGGTTATAAAGTGATTTCACATCTAAAAATGTTTTCAATCCTCCTAACAGCATGAAAGGTAGAGCAGCAATTTAAACATATCCGTGGCACAGATGAGGACACTGAGCAAGGCTCAGAGAGTCAGAAGACGGCCATAGCCGATCAGAGTCCACACTTACATACAAATACCTCAGAGACCTGGGGGTTACATTGGAGAGCAGAGAGTGATGGGACAGAGAACACACAGTGATTTTTTTTGTTGTTTTGTTTGTTTAGGACAGGGTCTTGCTTTGCCACCCGGGGTTAGAGTGCAGTAGCATCCTCATAGCTCACAGCAGCCTGAAACTCCTGGGCTCAAGCAATCCTCCTACCTCAGCCTCCCAAGTAGCTGGAACTACAGGTGCCCACCATGATGCCTGGCTAGTTTTTCTATTTGAGTAGAGTCTGAGTCTTGCTTTTGCTCAGGCTGGTCTCAAATTCCTGAACTCAAGCAATCTTCCTGCCTCAGCTTCTTAAAGTACTGGGATTATAAAAGTGAGCCACCATGACTAGCCCAGGCAAGTTTTGATAGGAAAGTGGAAGATGAGGGGAAGGGTTCTAGACCAGGAGGAATAGATGACAGAGCATGGCTACAGGACAGCATGAGTCCCCAGGGCATCAAGAGCCGGATAGGGGAAAGGGCAGCCTGGTAGAGAGGATTGGGGGTGAGCTCTGGGAGTCAGAGCCTGAGTCCTGGTTGGGTCCTGTCCTGAAACCTGAGAGGCTGGAGTGGACTTTTCCTCTAGGCCAATGATTTTTCAACTGGTATGCTGTGGCACACTGGTGCACTATGGAGGATCTTAGGTGTGCCTTGGAAAAAAAAGTTTGTTTTTTTCTTTTGAGACAGAGCTATTCCCTTGCCATGGCATCATAGCTCACAGCAACCTCAGACTCTTGGGCTCAAGCAATCCTCTTACCTCAGCCTCCAGAGTAGCTCGGACTATAGATGTCTGTCATGATGCTCAGCTAACTTTTCCTATTTTTAGTATTGATGGGGTCTCACTCTTGCTCAGGCTAGGAGCTGTAAAAATTTTATAAATTATTATTATTATTCTTAACAGGTGTATCCACCTTTTTTTTTTTTTTTTGCAGTTTTTGGCCGGGGCTGGGTTTGAACCTGCCACCTTCGGCATATGGGGCTGGCACCTTACTCCTTTGAGCCACTGGCACTGCCCAAAAATTTTATAAATTATTTTTGAAAGAAGTTCAAAGCACAGTAAGTACACTTTTTTTATAACTCTTTTTATTTTTTTTTTTATCAACGTAATCTAAAGGCTTGGTGCCTGTGGCTCAAGTGGCTAAGGCGCCAGCCACAATACACCTAGGGTGGCGGGTTCAAATCCAGCCCGGGCCCGCCAAACAACAATGACGGCTGCAACCAAAAAATAGCTGGGCGTTGTGGCGGGCGCCTGTGGTCCCAGCTATTTGGGAGGCTGAGGCAGGAGACTCGCTTAAGCCCAGGAGTTGGAGGTTGCTGTGAGCTGTGATGCCACAGCACTCTACCCAGAGGGATAGCTTGAGGCTCTGTCTCAAAAACAAAACAAAACAAAAAAACATAACATAATTTAAGTGTGCGCAGAAGTCTAACTTTGAGTTCAAGTGGGCCATGAGATATAAAAGGTTGAAAAACACTGCTCTAGGCTCCGTCTGCCCTCTGGGCCTGTCCAGCTCAGCTGTTTCTGCTGCCTGAAGCTGGGCCAAGTGCTCAGAGGGTCAGGGCGTCTTGTGAGCCTGTCAGCATTGACCTTGTCACACAGCTCGTGACTGCTCCTCATGCGACCTTGGATGAGTCAAGAGGGGAAGCAGGCGCCAAGGGCTTCCGGGGGATTCCCAGGATGCAGGCCCCTTAGGGAGGGCCCTGGGGGAGGGAGGCCTCATGATGACTTGGAGGCTGGGGCTCAGCAGGGCTGGGCTGTGAAGCCACCCTACTCCTGGGGTTGAGGGCCAGTCAAAATATCCTCAGTCCTAATGCGATTTCTCCCCTGCCAACTGGCAGCAGTGCAGTATCAGGGCACAAAGGCCATTGAATGCAGGAAGCCCTGGCCCTGTCCCAAGCAGGAGTGGGTGCCCCTGGAGGAATGAGCAGTGTAACCACAGCAGTAGCTAGGTCCTGGGCACAAAGAGCACCCTTATCGAGACCGACTACCTGCCTACTACCTACTGCCAGGCACTAGGCACTATTTTTTTGTTAATTAAATCAGAATTTGAAACTACATATGATAGAATTACATGCACATGCTATTATATAAAATAAAAGAACCAGACCAGGAATACTTTTTCTTTTTTTTTTTGGAGACAAAGCCTCAAGCTGTCACCCTGGGTAGAGTGCTGTGGCCTTACAGCTCACAGCAACCTTCAACTCCTGGGCTCAAGCGAGTCTCCTGCCTCAGCTTCCCAAGTAGCTGGGACCACAGGCGCCCGCCACAATACCCGGCCATTTTTTGGTTGCAGCCATCATTGTTGTTTGGCGGGCCCGGGCTGGATTTGAACCTGCCACCTTAGGTGTATGTGGCTGGCGCCTTAGCCACTTGAGCCACTGGCGCTGAGCCTCTTTTTTTTTTTTTTTGAGACAGAGTATTGTTTTGTTGCTCTTGCTAGAGTGTTGTGGCATCATAGCTCACGGTAACCTCAAGTTCTTGGGCTCAATCTATCCTCTTGCCTCAGCCTCCAGAATAGCTGAGACTACAAGTACCTGCCACAACCCCTGGCTACTTTTTTTTAGAGACAGGCTCTCGCTCTTGCTCATGCTAGTCTCCAACTGCTGAGTTCAGGCCATCCACCTATTTCAGCCTCCCAGAGTGCTACAATTACAGGTGTGAGCCACCATGGTCAGCCATAGACCAGGAATTCTTTTTTTTTAGAGACAGAGTCTCACTTTATCACCCTCGGTAGAGTGCTGTGGTGTCACAGCTCACAGTAACCTCCAATTCCTGGGCTTAGGTGATTCTCTTGCCTCAGGACCTGAGTAGCTGGGACTACAGACACCTGCCACAGTGCCCGGCTATTTTTTTGTTGCAGTTTGGCCGGGGCCGGGTTTGAACCCACCACCTATAGTATATGGGGCTAGCGCCCTACTCACTGAGCCACAGATGCTGCCCAGACCAAGAATTCTTAATCTGGGAATCTATGAGACCCCTAAAGATCAAAGGATAGAATTCAAGGAGTCCAAAATTTTGGGGAAAAAAATACATTATATATTCACTAACTTCTACCTGAATTTTCTAATTTTCTTCAATGATGAATATAGGCAACATACCATAGCAATACTAGCAGGACCTATGATGGTACTACCAATAGAATTACAGATATTTTCAAATCATATTACAGTTTTATAGATATTTCAAAATATGGTTTGTAGGCCAGGTGTGGTGATTAGATTATAGATTACACCTATAATCTCAGCACTCTGGGAGGCTGAGGGGGTGAATCACCTGAGCTCACCAGTTCAAGTTTGAGACCAGCCTGACTAGAGCAAGACTCCACCTCTGAAATTAGCTGGGTATTGAGGTGGGCACCTGTAGTCCCAGCTACTCGGGAGGCTGAGGCAAAAGAATTGCTTGAGCTAAAGAGTCTGAGGTTGCTGTAAGCTATGATGCCATAGCACTCTACGGGGGCAGGCAACAAAGTGAGACTCTGTCTCAAAAAAACCCCCAAAACAATAACAACACCAAAATATGGTTTATGCTCCTCATTATTTCAAAATTACAATAGCTATTAGACCCATTGCTAGATCTTGATATTTCATGCATCGATTAGAAAGGACTATCTAATACTGCATCAAAATTTGATTTTCAAAACTTGATGCCAGGCACAGTGGCACGTATCTGTAGTGTCAGCTTTTGGGAAGTTTGAGATAGGAGGATTGCTTGAGCCCAGGAGTTTGAGTCCAGACTGGGTAAGGAGGTGAGACTCAATCTCTGAAAAAAAATAATTTGTGGCTGGGCACAGTGGCACACACCTGTAATCCTAGCACTCTGGGAGGCCAAGGTGGGTGGATAGCTTGAGCTCGTGGGTTTGAGACCAGCCTGAGCAAAAAGGGAGATCCTGTCTCTACTACAAATAGAAAAACTGAGGCAAGAGGATTGCTTGAGCCCAAGAGTTGGGGGTTGCTGTGAGCTATGACACCACACACTCTACCCAGGGCGACAGCTTGAGACTCTGTCTCAAAAAAAAAAAATTTTTTTTTTTGTTTGATAACTACATTTTATTAGAGCTGATTTTCTTTGCAAGCCTATGGTATTATTCTCTGCACTTCAGAACATTATTCTGAGAAGGGGTCCACAGGCTTCACCAGGTGACAAGGGGGACCATGGCACACACACACATGGTTTTTTGTGGGATTTTTTTGAGACAGAGCTTCAAGCTGTTACCCTGGGTAGAGCACCATGGCATCACAGCTCACAGCAACCTGAAACTCTTGGGCTTAAGTGACTCTCTTGCCTCAGCCTCCCAAGTGGCTGGGACTACAGACGCCCACCACAACGTCCATCTATTTTTGTTGTTGTTGTTGTTGTTGTCGTCACTGTTTGGCAGGCCTAGGCTAGATTCGAACCCACCAGCTCTGGTGTATGTGGCTGGCACCTTAGCCATTTGAGCTATAGGCACTGAGCCCACACACATAAAATGTTAACAACTCCTTAGCTAAGTATTTTGGTAGGCATCCATTTAAAAAACAAATCCTGAGTTTTCAAAAACCATTTCCCAGTGATCCCAGAAAGTTGAATTCTGATCTGGTTATTTCTCTTAGTCAAGCAATATTCACCTCTGAGACATTACTGGACAGTGAGCAATCCACAGTTGTACCATGGAACACTTCCAAGTCTACTAGCAGGAAAATCTTCCCTCCAAACAAGCATTTACATTGTTTAACTTAACTTAAAAACAACCTTGAGTCCTCTGCATGTTTTTCTTCATACTCATGCATAATCACCATAATTACACAATGTTGTAAGAGGCAGGGTTACAGGACCCAGAGTCTTTGGCCAGAAAAGAGGCTGGTGTTGGAGGGCTGAAGACACAGGACAGCTGTCTTCCTTTCACAAGAGGCGGCCCTTACATTTCTGTGTAGCTCTGAAAGATCAACAGGAACCCACAGTTTGAAATCAGGATACCTGGCGAGTGTCCATATGGTTTCTGTTCTCTCCTCACAGCCCCCTCTCCCTCTCCAGGGCCCTGTCTCCTCTTCTTGGCTCCCCCTGTCCTATCAAGATGTGCTCTGAGGTTCTGTAATCCTAGCACTCTGGGAGGCCAAGTCAGGCGGATTGCCTGAGCTCATAAGTTTGAGACCAGCTTGACCTACAATGAGACCCTATCTCTAAAAATACCTGGGTGTCACCTGGCCTGGGCCTGCCAAACAAGGACTACAACAACAACAACAAAAAATAGCTGGGTATTGTGTCAGGTGCCTGTAGTCCCAGCTACTTGGAGGCTGAGGCAAGAGGATAGCTTGAGCCCAAGAGTCTGAGGTTGCTGTGAGCTATGACGCTATGGCACTCGATCAAGGGTGACAAAGTAAGACCCTGTCTCAAGAAAAGAGAAAAAGATGTGCTCTGGGAGGAAGGTTATGAGAGAGGGGCTAGTGGTGTGGACAGAGTGGCCAACCCAATAGCAGAGGCCAGTGGAAGTGCTGGCTGGGTGCTGCCCACCTGTGCAGCTGAGGCTCAATCTCCTCTGTGGCAAGGTGGGGATAAGCCTACCTATTCTCCTTGGCATGGACTAAATTACATGGGAAATGAGAAAATATTTATGGTACAAGGTCTCCCACTAAGGTACAGGTGACTAATATAGCTTCAAGGATGGCTTTCCCAGTGGGGTTGTATTTAGCTGGGGAGTCTGGGTTGAAGGTCTGACCTTCTTTTCCAGTGGTGAACTCTCCCTTCACAGGGATGGGAGGAAGAGCCCAGGCTCAGAATCAGATAGCTCTGAGATCAATCCTGGCTTTTCCATGCCTGATATCTGGCCTTGAAAAAGATGGTTCACTTCTCTGAGACTCAGTTTATCTGTAATCCCAGCAATGTGGGAGGCTGAGGAGGGAGAACTGCTTGAGCTCAGGAGTTCGAGACTTGTCTGAGCGAGAGTGAA
Organism: Galagoides demidoff; assembly: GCA_963574575.1. Classification (NCBI taxonomy): domain Eukaryota; kingdom Metazoa; phylum Chordata; class Mammalia; order Primates; family Galagidae; genus Galagoides; species Galagoides demidoff. Next base: position 5,870 of record CAUYQV010012477.1, on the reverse strand, counting down.
ACCCCCAACTCCTAAAAAAAAGGGAAAAACCCACCGGGCGCCGTGGTGAGTGCCTGTAATCCCAGTGGCTTCTTGAGGCTGTGGCAGCAGGATGCCCACAGCCCGAGTCTGAGGTTGCAGTGAGCTACGATGCCAATGCACTATGCTCAGGCATAGGGTTGGACTATGTCTCAACAAAAAACCCAAACAAACAAATTAAAAAAACAGTCTTCCTCCTCAATGTCGTGAAGATTAAATAAAATCCTGTGAGAAGAGCACTCAGCCCAGACCTTGAGGAGAAACACCTAAAAAATGTTTATTAATGAATATGATCATGTTTGTTCAGGATCCAGAGCCTGCTGAGTGACTTACCCAGGCATGGTGGTGTGCACTTGAAGACCTGGCTACTGAGGAGGCTGAGGTGGAAAGATCACGTGAGCCCAGGAGTTTGGGGCTTGCAGCAAGCTATGATCACACCATTATACTCTAGTCTGGGCGACAGACTGTTTCTCGGGGGAAGAAACCAAACCAAACCAAACTGACATACTCCCCAAATCCTACTGAGGCCAGGAGCAATTAAGGCAGAGTGAGCAGACCTAAGGCTATTGTAGTAAAGGGGCCGAAGGCAGGTTTGGCGCCTGTGGTTCAATTGGCTTAAGGCACCAGCCACGTACACGTAAGGTGGCGGGTTCCAATCCTCAGCCCGGGCCCGCCAAACAACAATGATGACTGCAACCAAAAAATAGCCAGGCGTTGTGGCGGGCGCTTGTGGTCCCAGCTACTTGGGAGGCGGAGGCAGGAGACTCGCTTGAGCCCAGGAGTTGGAGGTTGCTATGAGCTGTGATGCCATGGCACTCTACCCAGGGGGATAGCTTGAGGCTCTGTCTCAAAAAAAAAAGATACATACGAAGTGGCAGGTCATGGTGACTCACACCTATAATCCTAGTACTCTGGGAGGCTGAGGTGGGAGGATCACTTGAGTTCATAAGTTTGTAACAATACTATAAATCTATAGTGATCAAAACAGCATGGTACTGGCACAAGAACAGAGTGGTAGATTTATGGAACAGGATAGAGAACCAAGAGATGAACCCTGCTTATCATCATTTGATCTTCCACAAGCCTATCAAAAATATTCAGTGGGGGAAAGACCCCCTATTTAACAAATGGTGCTGGGTGAACTGGCTGGCGACCTGTAGAAGACCAAAACTGGACCCCCACCTTTCACCATGAACAAAAATTGATTCTCACTGGATAAACGATTTAAACTTAAGACATGAAACTATAAAAATACTAGAAGAGAGTGCAGGGAAAACACTTGAAGAAATTGGCCTGGGAGAATATTTTATGCGGAGGACCCTCCAGGCAATTGAAGCAACACCAAAAATAGATCAAACTAGAAAGCTTTTGCACAGCCAAGGGCACATAAGTAAAGCAAACAGACAACTTTCAGAATGGGAGAAGATTTTTGCAGGTTATGCTTAGGACAAAAGTCTGATAACTAGAATCTACAGAGAACTCAAACTAATCAGTAAGAATAAAGACCTCCATTTCTATGTGGGCAGGAGACTTGAACAGAAGCTTCTCTGATGAAGATAGGCGCATGGCCTACAAACTCATGAAAAAATGCTCATCATCCTTAATCATCAGAAAAATGCAAATCAAAACCACTTTGAGGTACCATATAACTCCAATAAGATCAGTCCACATCACAAAATCCCAAAACTACAGATGCTGGCGTGAATGCAGAGAGAAGGGAACGCTTCTACACTACTAGTGGGAATGCAAGCTAATAAAACCTTTTTTTTTTGCAGTTTTTGGCCAGGGCTGGGTTTGAACCTGCCACCTCCGGTATATGGAGCCGGTGCCCTACTCCTTTGAGCCACAGGCACTGCCCTGATACAACCTTTTTAGAAAGAAGTTTGGAGAACACTCAAGGAACTGAAAGTAGACCTACCATTCGATCCCGCAATTCCTCTACTAGGTATATACCCAGATGATCAAAAATTATTTTACAACAAAGACATTTGCACCAGAATGTTTATTACAGCCCAATTCATAATAGCCAAGACATGGAAACAGCCCAAGTGCCCATCGACCCATGAATGGATTTAACAAATTGTGGTATATGTACACCATGGAATATTACGCAGCCATTTAAAAAAGATGGAGATTTCACATCTTTTATGTTTACCTGGATGGAGCTGGAACATATTCTTAGTAAAGTATCTCAAGAATGGAAAAAAAAAGTATCCAGTGTACCCAATACTATTATGAAATCAATATATAATCACCTACACACTCATATGAATGGCAAAACATAACTATAGTCCAGAAAGTAGAAGGGAAGAGGAAAGACAGGGGAGGGGAGGAGAAATATGGGAGGAGGGTATTCGGGGGACCTCACCTAATGTGCATAATGCAATGGTACATTTCAAAACTATTAAGAAATGAGTCTTACTGTGATGGATGTGTTATTTACTTAGTTCAATATAAGCATTTCACATTGTATATCAAAGCAGTATCCTGAACCCCATAAATGCATCAATGTACAAAGTTATGATTTAATAAAAAATTAATTAATTAATTTTTAAAAAAAGTTTGCAACCAGCCTGAGCACAAGTGTGACCCTGTCTCTACTGAAAATAGAAAAATTAGCCAGGCATGGTAGCACCTACCACCTATATTCCCAGCTACTAAGGAGACAGAGGCAGAAGGATTGGTTGAACCTAGGAGTTTGAAGTTGCTGTGAGCTAGGATAATGATAGGGCACTATAGATAGGGGCCCTGAAGCAACAGAGTAGGACTCTCTAAAAAAGAAAAAAAAAAAAAAAAAGTATGTACAAACTGTGACAGTGAGTCCAAAGGAGAAGACTAAACTTCAGAGAAAAGAAGTAAAAGGAATGTTTACAAGAGATGAAGATACTTTAGTTGAAGCTTGACAAGATGAAGCATTTGGTATGTGAATAATAAGGAAAGGGAATTTCAACAAAAGAAAACCAAGGCTCAAGTGGCTAAGGCGCCAGCCGCTTACACCTAAGGCAGCAGGTTCGAATCCAGCCCAGCCCGCCAAACAACAATGATGGCTGCAACCAAAAAAAATAGCCAGACGTTGTGGTGGGCGCCTGTAGTCCCAGCTACTTGGGAGGCGGAGGCAGGAGACTTGCTTGAGCCCAGGAGTTGGAGGTTGCTGTGAGTTGTAATGCCACAGCACTCTACCCAGGGGAACAGCTTGAGGCTCTGTCTCCAAAAAAAAAAAGAAAAAAAGAAAAAGAAAACCAAATAAAAATAGCACAACTGTGCTAAAAAACTGCATAAAGTATAAAAATAGCATGTATGTTCACAAAGTTACAAATGCTTCAGTATAGTTGAAATGGGGTACCAGTAAAGAAGACTGAAGAGGTAAGCTAGGCCACAATGATGAGGTATGTGAAAATTAGCCCAAAAGCATTAGGAACACACACCATAACAAGGGTGAGACAGAAAGCAGCAGACTACATCTTCAGAAACATCAGTCTAGCAACAGCACAGAAAATAACTAGAAGGAAGAAAAAGAGAGATCAGGTAAGCCAGTGAGAAGACTACTATAAATGTCCAGGTAAGACGTATGAGCTATTAAATTAGGCAACATGAATCTAACCTTGGTGCTGCTGCAGGAGGCAGAAATCTAGTATAGCTCCTAATCTGCCACTATGGAGATGCACACTAAAAGAATACAGTATAGGAAATGAAGAAACTAATAAGTTCATTTTTGAACAGCATCACATCATTCACTGAGTACCTACTATACATCAGATACTGGGTTCCTATCACTAGACATACAACTAATTTCTTACTAGTGTCCCCAAATAATAAAGGTATGAGCAGCAAATGGGGCTTTCAAATGTATGATGTCTGTTTTATCTGCATGTACTTTAGGGAAAAATTAACTAGTCCATGATGAAGAATAATAGTCCATCTCCAAACAGACTGGTCTGATGAGAACAGCATGAGCTAATCACCTTTGCCATGTATCAATTGTGAGATCCTATACAGGGGATCCTCATTTTTCTAATTCTATTATTTCCTCATCCATAAAACAGGAATGGCTCTTAGGCCCTCACTTCCAAAATGACAAAGGAGGCGGCGCCTGTGGCTCAAAGGAGTAGGGGCGCTGGCCCCATATACTGGAGGTGGTGGGTTCAAATCCAGTCCCAGCCAAAAAAAAAAAAAAAAAATCTGCAAAATGACAAAGGAAGCAGCGGTGCCTGTGGCTCAAAAGGGTAGGGCGCTGGCCCCATATGCCAGAGGTGGCGGGTTCAAACCCAGCCCTGGCCAAAAAAAAGACAAAGGAAGCAACAGTCATGCCAAAAAGGGCGATGGCCACATGAAGCCTATTCATTGCAGGAACTGCGTGTTGTGTATACCCAAGGACAAGCCCATTAAAAAATTTGTCATTAGAAACACAGTAGGGGGCTCAGTGTTCTGTGGCTCAAGTGACTAGGGCGCCAGCCATATACACCTAGGGTGGCGGGTTCGAATCCAGCCCGGGCCCGCCAAACAACAATAATGGCTGCAACCAAAAAAAAAAATAGCCAGGCGTTGTGGCGGGTACCTGTGGTCCCAGCAACTTTGGAGGTGGAGGCAGGTGACTCGCCTGAGCCCAGGAGTTGGAGGTTGCTGTGAGCTATGCCACTGCACTCTACCCAGGAGGATAGCTTGAGGCATTGTCTCAAAAAAAAAAAAGAAAAGAAAAGAAACACAGTAGGGGCTGCAGTCATCAGGAACCAACCCAGAAGATTATCTTCATTATACTAAAGACTAAAGTATCATACCCATGTGCTTCCCAGGCTATCTGTGAAGTTACATTACTATGAGCTATGCCAACAGCAAAGCAGTCAGAAATTGAACTCATGAGCCTGGATGGATTCCTCCATCCCTATTCAGAACTGTAAGTGTTAACCCCACCTCTATCAAAGTCCATCAAAGGCAGGATAGCGCCTATGGCTCAGTGAGTAGGGCACCTGCCCCATATACCAAGGGTGGCAGGTTCAAACCCACTCCAGCCAAACTGCAACAACAACAACAAAAAATAGCCGGGCGTTGTGGCGGGCGCCTGTAGTCCCAGCTACTCGGGAGGCTGAGGCAAGAGAATCACCTAAGCCCAGGAGTGAGAGGTTGCTGTAAGATGTGTGATGCCACAGCCCTTTATCAGGGCAATAAAGTGAGACTCTGTCTCTACAAAAAACAAAAAACAAACAAAAAAAATATATAGAAAAATTAGGCCAGCATGCTGTAGTCCCAGCTACTCAGGAAGCTGAGGCAGCACAATCACTTGAACCTAGGAGTGTGAGGTTGCAGCAAGCTAGGCATGATTCATTCAACATATTTCTTTAGCCACAGGAATGATCAGAGTATATTCTATAATCTACTATTCTGGTACACATTTCTTTCTTTTTTTTTTTGACACAGAGTCTCACTATGTGCCCTCGGTAGAATGCCATGGCCTCATAGCTCACAGCAACCTCTAACTCTTAGGCTTAAGTGATTCTCTTGCCCCGGCCTCCTGAGTAGCTGGGACTACAGCCACTATTTTTTGGTTGTAGCTGTCTTGGTTGTTTGGCAGGTCAGGGCTGGATTCGAACCCACCGCTACAGGCACCAAGCCAGGGTACATATTTTTAACTTCTTAATTCACTCCACTTCATTTTCCTATTGTATCATTTTTCCCCGTTGTCACATCTCACTAACACCTTTTATGACAACAATTTTTTTAATTTTTTTTTTTTTTTGAGACAGAGCCTCAAGCTATCCCCCTGGGTAGAGTGCCATGGCATCACAGCTCATAGCAACCTCCAACTCCTGGGCTCAAGCGAGTCTCCTGCCTCCGCCTCCCAAGTAGCTGGGACCACA